>PVLD010016241.1:0-45655 GCA_004027595.1 Dinomys branickii | reverse complement strand
TCCTAAATTGCTCTTGTAACGTTTCCATTTGTTTCCTATTTTCTTCTAATCTTTTATCTATTTCTTCTCTATGTGTACGGAACATTTCTTCCATTATTGTTTTCAGTTCGTTTTTTGTCTGAGAGATCATTGCAGGTATGTGGCTTATTTCTGCTTTAAGCTCTTTTATGGCCTGTTGGAGTTGTTTCATTTCAGATGCGATCGTTTCGTAACTTGCAGGTATGTGGCTTCCTGGTTCCCCTGTATCCTCGCATTCAGAACTTGTTTTGGGTGCGGTTGAGTTCTGAGACTTCGTTTTGTTCCTCTGTTTTCCCATTTTTGGGTATCAGATTCAAAATGTTGAGCTATAAATTCCCCAGGCATTTCAGCAGGCAAAGGTCTGCTGCAGAGGCTGCTCCAATGACTTCTTCTCTTTGAGAGAATGTCCCTTAAGCTTCCTGCTGAGAGATCCACTGAAAAGGCTGGTCAGATGCTTCTTTGTGAACCGTGCTATTCCCTAAGGTGAGACCTGGCTGGGGCACATAAAAAGCTCGCCGCCCCAGGGACCTTGCAGGCAGGGGGCCGCTCAGGTGTTCCTCCCTGGATGGAGCTCCTCCCCCACTCAAAAATCCCGTCGGGGCGCCCAGCCAGCTCTTCCGTCCCAGGGACAGTGCAGTGAGAAGTGCTGCTCGGATGTCCCTCGCTCGGCAGAGTTTCTCCCGGACTCAAAAAACCGGTCAGGGCGCCAAATCAACTCACCCTGGGATCGTGCAGACAGGAATGCCGCTCGGATGTATCTCCTTGGGTCGAGCTTCTTCCCGACTCAGAAATCCTGTTGCGTTGCTCACTCGGCTCACCCGTTCCGAGATCCGTGCCAGCAGGAGATCCTGGCGCTCTCTGGCGGTTCTCCGCCTCCTCGGCGTTCTCGCAGGAGACGCCGACTGTAGCTGCCGCAGTGTCCGCTCTTCGGCCGATGATGGCACCAGGTGCGGGGGCAGGGCTCTGAGCAGGATCCCGGTCTGCTGCGCGGATTAGCGCAGTCTGCCTGAGGAGTGCGTTCTCCGAGTTTGCTCCGCCGCCTCCAAAAATTCCTGGTCACAGCCACCTGCGAGTCGTTCAGGTTCGGGAGTTGGGAGGGTCCATCTCGACGCGATCGCACTCGGTGGTACGGGGGCTTGGCTGAGTCACAGCCCGCGGGCAGCGCCGATCACTTCGGGTGTGGAGCTTTTATTTTTAAATACAGATAGTACTCAACATTTGCTACTAGCTTCTGGATAGCTGACACTTTTGTATATTTTTGTAATGCCTGAAGTGCCTTCTTCGTGGTGAATTCCTATCTATTGGGACCATAGTTAGGGTCAGTTGCCTGCAGTACAGCTGTGTTTTAGATGCTGCAACCTTTGTAAGAGTACAGTAGTATTTCAGTAGTTACTTGAATATTTGATTGCATTTTGTCTACATGTGTTTCTGTCACTATAACAAAATACCTGAGATGACTGGGCGTGGTGGTACACACCTGTAATGTAATGCCATCACTCGAGAGGCTGAGGCAGGAGGATCATTGCAAGTGTGAGACCAGCCTGGACTACAAAGTGAGCTCAAGGCCAGCCTTAACTGCATAGTGACACCCTATCACAAAAAAAGACAAAAACAAAACCCCTGAGATAATCAATGTAGAAAGACAAAACTGTATAAGGATGTGTGTATTTGGTGCCAGGGATTCAACCAAGGGACTTGTACATGCTAGGTAGGCACTCTACCCCAGAGCTACCTCCCCAGACCTATAAAAAAACCTACACAAGACTGTTATTTCAGCTCACAGTTTTGAAAGTTCCAGTCCAAGGCCTGCAGATGTCATTGCTTTGGGCCCATGAGGAGGCAGCTTATCACAGAGGTAGAACATTGGAGGGCAAAACTGCTCATTTTATGGTCAGGGAGCAAAAGAGAGTTAAAAAGAGGTTGAGGTCCCACAGTCCTCTTCTGTGACCTCCTCCTCAATCCATCCCTCTCCCACTAGTCCCCTATCCCGTCAAAACACCCACCCCCTCCCAACAGCACCATCCTGGAGACTGAGCCTTGCACATGCAGGCCTCAGAGAGGTGGCCAGATCAAACTGTATAGCAACGTGAGTGGAAAACAGTGAAATGAAAATCCTGGTCATGGCCATAAGTTCAGGTTTTAAAATATTAATATAGTTGAGACAAAGATGGAGATTACTTTATGAGTTAGAAAAGGCATCACCCAGTAGAAGATCATAGGACTGAAAGCAATTCCCCACTCTTTCAGCTGTGAAGGAAAGGAATCAAAGGAAATCAAAGACATGCTGGCAACGTGTAGCTAATTTCTTTTAAAAGGAAAATTATATTTATAAATTATATGCTTAAGGGGCAGAAGCCTTTTATGACTATCAAGTCTTAGTTTTTGGACTTGTTTTCTTTAATACATATGTGATGTTACTTTTCAAGTGTATACGTTTTTCTCTTAATGTTTTTATTCTTTACTGTTATATAATGACTGCATATATTTATAGAATATAGAGTGATACTTCAGCTCATGCACAGTGTACGAGCAGAGAAGTGTGATTGGCAGTCCATCACCTTGAGTTATTGTGCCTTGGGGCTGGGGATATAGCTCAGTGGAATAAGCACCTGTGTGGTAAGCACAAGGTCCTGAGTTCAACCCCTGGTACTGAAACAAACAAACAAACAAACAAACAAATCAGAGGTGAGTTATTGTGCCTTCACTTCACTGTATTAATGTTGAAAATTATTTTGTCATGAGAGTGTAATATAATACTATGATTATGAAACTACAGTATTTCAACCTACAATCAGCCTGTATTACATTCTTTCTTGGGAATTGATCTGTTCTTAAGGGGAATCCCTTAGACTTAGAAGGAGGCAAAAAACGTTCCATCTTTTGGGGATAATAATTATATTGCCACCTAACATTTACATGTAGCACTAACGCCGTCTAAGTCAGTGGTATTGGAAGCCCTTGAATAGGGAGGCATGCATTTTCTGGAAGCCTTTCCTTTTTATTTATTTCAAGGCGATTTCTGGTCTCCAGTTTTCAGGCCTTGCTGTCTTCTAGGGTCTTTGCTAGAGTTGCTTCAGCTAGAACAAAACCTGGCAGCACAAAAATCAGAAACGGGAAGCTACTCTGTGTGCCACTGACCACCTGTACCCTGCCGTGGCCTCTCTGGTCTGTCATTGCATTTCATTCTCACCCCAGTCTTAGAAAGAATGAGGTATTTTACCCAGAGTAGGAAAACTTGACTGCCAAAAGATCAAGCAAGTTTGCTTTGTAGTTCCCATGCCCACCCCAGGTGTCCACACGCAGTATCCACTCTTTCTGATTTTCGGTCATCAGTCTTATTAATATATCTGAATTATAGCCAGTTCTTATTCTTCCTCTTTTCTCTGAGGCACCCTTTGTGCACGCATTTGTAGTAGTTCCCTGTCTGCCCCATAAACAGCTTTGGGATCAAGTGGATCCCAGAATCAAGTGAGAGGCTACAGAAGACCCCAGAAAGCTGTAAAGAAATCCCACCACTAGGTGGCAGCCCTTGTTGAAAATGCAGACCTGTCTTAGTCTGAGTCTTGGCTCTGAAACATGGTTTAAGTACATGACTCCGGAAACCCTTCTATTTATTCATTGATTCAATAAATATTTTTCAAAGTGCCAACCGCGTGTTTGAGGGCTGTTGATATAGCTCAGTGGAATAAGCGCCTGCCTAGCAAGCGCAGGGTCCTGAGTTCGATCCCCAGTACCGCCAAAAAAAAAATCAACCGCGTGTTTGGCACCGTTCTAAGCAAAAGGGGTACATTGGTATCCAGGAGAAAGGTCCTCCACGGAGCCACGCAGGTAGGACATAGCAGAGGGGAAACTTAAACCAGATGGGCAACTGGGAAGGGCTACTTCGGCAGGGGTGACCTGGAGCAAAGGCTGTGCACCTGCTCTTACCCCACACATCCAGGAATGAACAGCAGCAGGAAAGGAGATCTGATTGCTCGTTCAGTTGATTCTATGTATAGCACATGCAGGCCTTAAAAGAGTGTTGTTTTAAACTGATGTTAGTGCTTTCTAAAAGCTCAGTAAATAGAAATAAATGTTAAAGGCCAGTTTTATCTTGACTAGACACTGCTTTAATGTTCACAGCATCTATCTCAGTGTTACCAATGAGGACAAAGCAGTTGTGTCTCCAGCGTCAAAACAGTCTGCTTCCCAGGCAGTGTCTGTGTCCTTGCTGGCACAAATGACTCTCCGTTCTCCAGTTACTTATGTTATACCCAGGTAATACCTTTGTGTCTGACCTGGGGGGCCCGTCTTCTCTTTCCTGGGAAGGACATTACCCTGGGCTCATGCCAGGCAGATACAGACTCCTTCAGCACAGCAGGTGAACACTGTCATCGGCCTGAGGAGTGGGAAGGTGGTTGGCAGTGTTCGTAAATGCAGACCCGGGGCCTGATCCAGAGTTCTTTCTGTGCTGCACTGGTACTGCCAGAAGGGATCTTCGTTTCGTATTCCTTACCACCTTCACCTACTATCGAAGTAGGTTTTAGCAGTGCCTGAAATAAACCCAGCTGTGACAGTGTTACAAACTTGGTCCTGGTGTGTAAGGTGCTACACTCAGGCCTCCTTTTGCACATGGTTTGTGGCTTTGTATTTCCTTGGAGTATGTGGTTCAGGTAGGGCCTTGGAGGGAGACCATGTTTTCCTCTAACTTTCTGGTAGGCACAAGGTGGAGCGCTGTTTGAAGCTGGTGTCTTTCTAGGTCTTCCCAGAAGCCTGTGGTGCAGAAAGGTGGGCGCTCTCCCTGCATCTCCCAAGGACGTCTGCCTGCCTCCGCCTCTGTCTGTCTCTGACTCTGTCTCCATCTCCCTCCTCCCTGTTTCGCGTTTGTGCCTTCACTTCATGCTTTTATTCCTACTGTGGATGGGAGTCTTTGGTGTATTTTTAAAGTTCTTTCAAATACCAAATGTACTTGAATACCATCCTTACACAAACAAGGGTCAGCCCGATCTTCTCTGTGTAATTCTAATTTTAATGTTAGTGCTGCCAAAGCAAGCACTCACTGCTTTTCGTTTTGTTTTGTTTTGGGGTACTGGAAATTGAACCCAGAGGCGCTTTACTGCTGAGCTACATCCCCAGCTCTTCATTTTGAGACAGGACAGGGTGTTGCTAAATTGCCCAGGTTGGGCTTGAACTTGCATTCCTCCTGCCTCAGCCTCCTAAGTCGCTGGAATTATAGATGTGCACCCTTGCACCCAGGTTTATGTATTTATTTATTTTTTTTGAGACTCTTGGACTCCAGTGATCCTCCTGCCTGAGCTTCTTGAGTAGGTGGGACTGCAGATATACGCCCGCTCTCTGAGCTTCATTGTTTTGTGGCTTTTGTTGTTATTTTGTGTTTTTTGTGGTAGTAGGAATTGCACCCAGGACCTTAGCCCTGAGCTACACCCCCAGCCAGTTTTTTATTTTTTATTTTGAGACAGGATCTCACTAAGTTGCTAAGTTGGACTTGAACTTGCAACCCTCCCAGAGTGCTGCGATTACAGAGCAACACGCTCAACTTCACTGTGTTTCCTGATTAGGTAATTTTCAGATGTTTGTGACTGGCTCGCTCCCTCAGCATCCTCTCTTCTTAGCCTTGGTGGTTTTCAGTTGACTCCCACGTGTTCTGCAAGTGAACAGCGCCTTTTGTCTCCTGCATTCCAGTTGCTGATTTTTATTTCTGGCTCCTGCTGTTCTGTTTGTGACCTGAGTTGCATTAAATACTAGTGATGTCCTTGACTTGTTTGCACCTGCTGTGGGTGCTTTTTTGGTGCTTTGCCATTAAATATGATGCAGAAAGCCAGCGTGAAATAACATTTTTACTCTTTCTGTTTTACTCAGGTTGTTATTAGAATTGAATGATGAATTTTATTAAAATGCCTTGTAGGCATTCTATTATTACTTTGATTATGGCTTCTCTTTTTACCCTGGAGTCCCTTCAAGATACTAAAATATGTACATATTTGGTCTTCTGGGTATATATTCCGTGTCACATAGCCTCTTTGTTTCTTTTAATCCCTTTCATTCAGCCTATGTTTTAAAAAAAGTTTTCCATCTAATACACATTTCTTTCTCTCGAGTTAAATAACCCTTAGCTATTGTGGGCTGATCAGGTCCAAAATCTCCCAAGTGAGTGGACGGCAAAGGCTTAAATAAATGAGACAATTGAAATGATTTCAAGGGCTCTAGGAGGGTCTCACCCTCTTATAGCTTTGATAGTCTCTGGGTTAGACAAAGACTTCTCTGGTAGCCCATATTTATTTGGTTTTGAGACAGAGGAGGCAGATACTCAAGAAAACATGGGAATCTAGCAGGACCTTGGGAGGATTTTCCCAATTAGTGAATTATGTCAATCAGGAGAACGACCTTATCTTTAGGTTGGTATTTACTGTAGGAGTGTGGAGCCTGCAGCTGCAGTCTCCTTGTAGTTAATTGGGGTTGGAGCCAGAAGTCCTCAGCTGTGGCCTTATCTTGTCCTTTGAGGCATCACAGCTTCACAGGCCAATACAGGCCTCCGGGTGACCAGTGACTCACAGAGGTTCACTTACTATGAGTCCCCTGCGCATCCCCAGACAAGGTGCCTAAGCTTCAGACAACTCACAAGTAAACACAAAAAGCCAATTTGTTAATATTAAATCCTGCTCAGAGCCACTTTGTCATGGTCTCCAACAGCTTTCTATGTTTCTTTACTTTGACTTTTGTATTCTCAAGCTTTTGTCTATAATTTCTCTGATTTCAGATTATTTCTTATTCATGACTTCCAGTCTTATTCTCATAACTATAAAATCTTAATTTCTAGTGAGAATGCAAATTGGAGGTTTTCTCCAATTTTCAGTTTCTTTCTCCAATGCAAATTGGAGGTTTTCTCCAATTTTCAGTTTCTTTCAATGAGTTTGTGTCATAGGCACGCATTTACTTGGGAGTCTTCAGATGGGTCCCCTCTTATGCACTACAAATTTTTTCCATGTGGATCTAGTGATTTTTTAAAACGATCCTTTGTCTTTACAGAGGGAAGCTTATGTTTGTGCAGCAGAGGAATTCCACAGGAGAGCATGTGGGTATCAGGTCACATCTTTTATGCCCAATTAGAGGACAAAGGGGAAATGCTTTGTATTAGTCAAGGTGAAAGTGGGGGAGGTATTAAAGCCTGGGGTACAACTTCAACAAATTTCCTTTGCTGCTTTTATTTTCTCTGTGTTTTGGGTTGTTCCCTTTGCGGAGCCCTGAGTAGATGTGCCTGCCCTTGCTGTATGCGTGCCCCTGATGTGGCTGGCCTTGGCTGCTGTCCTTGCTGTTATCAGCTTGCCCTGGCTGCTTCCCAGGCCTGGCCTTCTCGGGAAGCAAGGTCAGGGAGAAAGGAGTTCCAGAATGCTTTCTAAAGTGACCCTCGCAGAGGTCTCAACTGTGGTCCAGTTACTCTTTGTGATGATTTTTTTTGTAAGGCACCCTCACTATCCAAATATGTTATTCATCAATCTCATACATGATTAAAAAATCAACACAGTGCCCTACTCATAGCATAGGACAAAAATACAGTCACATGTCTCAGTATGTCAGCGCGGGAAGCCGACTCCTCTGAGAGATATTAGATGCCTCTATGTGGGTGGAGATGGCTGTCAGTAGAAGTGTCACAAAGGAGAATGACTTGAGTGTGGTGTTGTGAATTCAGATACTGAGCACTGACAATGGTGGTTCTTAAATGCTGACAACTCAGAGTAAACTTTTAAACAGAATAAAGTACTGTCTTCCTTTGAGGTAATATTAGTTGTATTCTTAGAAAATTCAATGTATAATAAAAATACTCTGTAAAACCATCCTTGTGTTTCTATGAAAAACAGTTAGATTGTGGCCTTAGGTAACTACGAACAGTTTCTTCTCTTTCATGAGTGTTGGCCTGACATAGTGTAGGCTTTGCATAGGAACATTAAAGGGCCTTCCTGTTCCCTTGCATTTTTCTAATCAGTGCTTAACTATTCTAGTAAAAGAGACCAAGTTTCAAGGATTTCAGATGACCTGAAATGTTGGAGATGTAATGAAAGTATTCTTTTGCTCATTTTCATTGTTTTTATCCATAGTGGATGAGTTTGGGGTAGTCAATCTTCTTTTTTCCTTCTCAGCTTTTTTTCCGTAGTTCTTTGTTAGTATTTTTTCTTATCAGTTTGTAATTTGTAATCCTTCTTAAAGATCAATAGTTGACACAGTGGCACAGCACTTGGGAAGCTGAGGCAGGAGGATTACCATGAGTTTGAGGCCAGCCTGGGCTACAAAGTAAGTTGAAGGCCTAGTTGAACTATGTAGCAAGTCCCTGCTTCAAAAAAGGAAAGATCAATAATAATAGTAGTTGTTATCTTAATAATGGCAAACTGTACAATTTTCTTGAAAATTATATTAAAGTCAATGTAAATGAATTTAATGTGTTTATTAATTTAGCTGAACATTTCGTTTTTCCATTCTGCAGCAATGATAGATTCACATGCAGTTGTAAGTAATAATACAGTTAGATCCTGTGCCCTTTACCCAGTCGCCCCAATAGTAACATTTTACAAAATGGTGGTGCAGTGAGCTCACAGGGTCACCACAAGGATTCCTCCTGTCACCCTTTAGTCACACCCACTTCCCTTCTCCCACCCTCATTTAACATTTTGCCCACCACTAGTTTGTTTTCCAGTTCCGTAATTCTGTTATTCTGTAATGGAATTACACAGTATGTAAGCTTTTGGTCCTGGCTTTTTTTTACTCACATTCATATAAGTTGCTAAATGTGTCAAATATTATTCCTTTTGTATTTCTTCATAGTATTTCATGATATGAATCGACTGTAGTTTATTTAACTGTTCACTTATTGAAACTGTTTTTTTCCAGTTTTTTGCTGTTACAGATAAAGCTGTTAGCCGGGCATGGTGGTACACACCTGCAATCCTAGCACTCTGGAGGCTGAGGCAGGTGCAGCTTTGAGAGTTCGAGACCAGCCTGGGCTACAAAGTGAGCTTCAAGGCCAGTCTGAACTGCACAGCGAGACCCTGTCTCAGAAAGACCAAACAAACAAAAAAACAAATAAAACTGTTACAAGCATCTATGTAAGTTTTTTGGTTTGTTGGTTTTGCTTTGGTGAACATTTTATTTTGTGGGAGAATTTCTGTGAGGAAAATGCCCAGGAGTGCAACTGCTGAATCATATGGTAGTGGATGTTTAGTTTTTAAAAGGCATTACCAAGCCAGGCATGGTGGCACACACCTGTAATCCTAGCACTAAGGAGGCTGAAGCAAAAGGATTTCTGTGAATTTAAGGCCAGCTGGGGCTCAAAAAATAAGTAAATAAAATAAAAAAGTAAAGAAACTACCTATATTTGACTGAGCTTCTCTATATTCTTGCCAACATTTGATGTGTTGCTATTTTTTGTTTCGTTTTGTTCCAATTTGATTTTTAGCCATTGATATAGGTATGCAGTGATATTTTGTCATCATTTTAATTTGCATTTCCCGAGTGGCTGATACTGAACATACCTTCATAGTCTTGTTACCTCTAACAGGGCTGCTTATATTGTCTATGGCATACTGAGTTATATTTTTCAATCAATTCATTTCTTCTAAGTTGCCCAGTTTTATGTGTTCAGAGTTACTTGTAGTATTCTGTTAGCCTTTGAGTCTGTAGGGGCTACAGTGATAGCCCCCATTTCATTTCTGATACTGACAACCTGTGTGTTCTCTCTTTCATCAGTCTTGCTAGAGGTTTATCAATTTTAGTGATCTCTTAAAGGACTAGCATTTTGTTTTATTACTCTTTATTGTTTTTGTTCTCAACTTCATTAATTTCTGCTCTTATATAAATTATGTCCTTGTCTGTAAAATGAAGCCAATCTTGTTCATGTCATAGAGTTGTAAATATTAAACAAGATTTATATATATACACACACACACACACACACACACACACACACACATCTAGAGTAGAACCTGCAATGTAGGTATTTTAATAAAATAATGAAATAATAAAAAATAAAATTTGTTCCATTTGAACTATCTTCCTTAATAGAATGTCCCACTTAGGAATTATGGCAGTTAAAAAGAAAGAACCCACTTGCCTTGTAGTCTGAGCATCTTGCAGTGTTTAGGTTTTACCCTGTTAGGGTATTTTTCCTTCAAATTACCCTTGACTCATGTGATGTCAAGTATTGAAGACCAAGTTAAATAACCCTAAGTTATTGCAGGCTGATCGGGCCCACAATCTCCCAAAAGAGTGGACAGACGAAGGTATAAATAAAAAATAAGACAATGGAATATGATTTCAGGGCTTCCAGGAGGGACTAATTCTTTTCCAGCTTCTATATTCTCTGAATTAGCTAAAGACTTTTCTGGGTCGCCTGTTTTTATTAGGTTTACAAATAAGGGAGGGGGAATACTGAAGAAAATGCAGGAATCTGGGCAGGAATCTGGGCAGGACTTGGGAATCCTTTCAAGGTCTCCTCTAAGTAATATTATGTTAATTTAGGAGAACTGTGTAATCTAGGAAGTCCTTCACAGCAAGTGTGAGATGCCTGCAGCCTAGTCTCCTTCAAGTTAATAGGAATAGGAGCCAGACATTCTCGCTGTGGTGTGGTCACCTTGTCCTTGAGGCGTCACAGCATCATAGGCCAATACAGGCCTCAGCAGTGACTAGTGACTCACAGAGGTTTATTTACTATGAATCAGCTGCCCATCTGCAGACAAGGTGCATAAGCCTCAGACAACTCCCAAGTAAATGTGAAAAGCCAATTGGTTAATATGAAATCCCGCTCAGAGCCGCTTCATAGTAGTCTCCGTCAGTCTAGATTCCTATGTATCTATACAACTTCGAGAGTAATAGCAATTGCTTAGATTGCTGAGTTTGCACTCTTCTTCTCAGGCACTGTGGTGCAGATACTCCCCGGAGGATTGTGAGTATTCTAGCACCACTGGTTACAATGAGAAGATGAGAAAGAAACTCGACTCAATAGATGCTCAGCACCTCTCGCCAAATGGAAGAATCTGTTGTATTTGTCTGAAACTAATTTAACACATTAAAATTACTTGTTATTATTCCTGAGGAAGTATTGCCCAGCTTTGCAGACTGCTCTCCAAATGAGGCTCCATTCCAGAGTGGGCAGCAGTACGACACACAGACTTCACAGCATCCTGACATAGGCCCTCTTGTCTCCAGGAGAAGGGAAAGAGAAGTGAAATGTTCCCCTGGGGCCCCAGTGTTATTCATAATAGTCGACTGTTACAAGTTTTACTGTATGAACATGTATATATAACACATTATGTACGTATATTTATAGAGTGTATATGACCACATGGCATATTTACATGTTGCATAATGTTATTATGCATAAATATATATAACCATTCTGTTTATGTTACATGCTATATTTATGTGTTTATATTTGTGTTATAAACATATTAAAATATACCATATATATTAATATAGCCTGTGTACAGTATGAAGTTACCCAGTTCAATCTAAATTTTAGGGTTCTTTCTAGCCTTGACCTCTTTCTCTGTAACTGTCATCTTTGGCAGTAAGAAACGTAGCTCTCCTTTTCTTCAGATTATTTGCTTAGGTGCCTAATGTAGTCACTCCACCCAGCTCACCGTCCTCCAGCTGCAGGCCCACTGCCCTGAGCCTCCTCATGTGCCCCGACCTCCCTGCACTGCCCGGACTCACCTACCGTGCTGCCTGTCCATCTGTGGAAGGGAGGGAGAGATGGGCTCAGGAGCGTTCTTCTTTTCCTTGTTTGCTGTGCTGGGGATTGAACCCAGAACCTCATGCGTTCTAGACACACACTCTACCACGGAGCTACACCCTACACCCTTAGCCTAAGTGGAAGCTTTCTTAATATCATAATACTTTCTTAATACTTTTAAGCCAATTAAATGTGTTGTTCTGGCTTGCATTATCAAAAAACCGGATCTCCTGCCTCAGTTCATGAGAAAGTTACTTCTCAGTCTCAATGAAAATGAGCAAGGAAATGTTGACACATGGAAGGAAAGGGTGTGTGATGCTCTTAGGTGACTGCAGGCCTGCATGAGCCCTCTGCTTCTGCAGGTGCGCTGTGCCTCTTCCCAGGGCTGCATGATGCGGAAAGGGACCTGTAAACACAGCACACCCATCAGCTAGGTTTATTTTAATCAAGCACAGGTAATTGAGAGGACATTTGTGAAACATTTGTTAATAAAAGCAAGTGGACTTGCACATTTTTGCATATACTATTCCTTCCTGTAGGAAAGATTCTGAGAAGTGTTCCAGAGGTCCATGCAAGAATATAAAAATATAATACATGAGTAAAAATAGGAAGTCAAGCTAGACTGGAGAGTCGTGTGTGCCATGGTAGCTGCTGGTTTGGCTCTAAGTTTCTCAGAGGACAGAAGGAAGCCTGATTCATGATGACAAGATGAAAAGAAGGCAGTTATTAATGAAATATACAACTTTTTGTCGTACTAAAACTTTCTTTTTAAGTCTGTTTTGGAAATTTGAAAAGGACAAAGATTCAATATTATAAAATCAACCAAGTCATTATGTTAAATAAATGTAATATAGTTTAACACTCTACTAGTACCCAATAAGTTGTTTTCTCATTTATTTTATTTAATTTTATTTTTTGAGACAAGGTCTTTGTCTTGGCTACTTTTCTCTTATTGCTGAGACAAAATACACAACACCCAAAATGAAGGAAGGAAAGGTTTATTTAGCTTACAGTTTGTGAAGGTTTCAGTCCATATTTGTGGAGGCAGAGTGGCACATGGCAGAGGGCAAACGTTCATGGCAGCAGAGCACAGCCAAAAACAACAAGCAAAAGGGAGGAATGGCTGCAAGCAGCCTCTCTGTCCTTCCCTTACATTGTAAAACAGGATACCCCCACCCAAGGGGTGTGTAGCTCTCACACATTCTCCATGCCCTCCTCTTCTACCTGCTCAGGATGTATACAAAGTAAGCACCCTGGCCTCCTGCTGAATCACTCAGCCAAACCTCCACACTCCCCAAGTTGACACCATAACAGTATCAAGCATAACAGTCTTGATACGTAGTTCAGGCTGGCCTTGAACTTACTATGTAGCCCAGGCTGGCCTCAAACTCACAGTGATCCTCCTGCCTCAGCCTCCTGAGTGCTGGGATTATAGGTGTGCACCACTTTGTCTCCTTTATTACCCTTAAAACAATTACACATTACTGTCCTACTACAGTGTTAAAATAAAAACACAGCATTGCTGTTAAGATTTCAGTTTACTTAAACCAAATGACATTTACCGCAGAAAAGAGGATTGGATGTGCTGGAGTAATAATAAAGTTAAGGCTGGGGGATGTGCTCCAGCAGTAGTGCAGAAGTGGTGGGATGTGCTGAAGGAATAATACAGTGAGGGCTTGGGGAATGACCTGCAGTGACAGTACAGTAAGACCCAGGGGTGTGCGGGAGTAACGACACAGTACGAGCTGAAGATCCTCTGGAGTATAATACAGTAAGGGATCAGGACATGCTGGAGTAAGGGCTGGAGTACACCGGAGCGGTTCTACAGTGAGGGTTGGGGATGAGCTGGCGTGATAATATAGTATGGGCTGGGGGAGGTGCTAAGGTAATAATACAGTGAGGGCTGGGGTGTGTTAGAGTAAGGGCTGGCAGGTGTGCAGTAATAAGTTTCAGGGATAAAGATATATGATCAGTGATGGTTTATGATCATAACTAATTACTGTTTACTAGCTGAAATGTAGATGGTGCATTGTGAATAAATATGCCAGGGGTCACTGTAAAACCTCAAGCTCAATATGACTATATCACAGAATACAGATAGCTAGATGTTTTCCAACATGACTGTCTGTTCTGTTAGAACATTGTGACCAAAGTCCTTAAGTTGAATTTGCTTCTAAAGGTATCCATTAATTTATTAGTTTTACTAAGCAATTGATCATGAATATTGTTCCTTCCCTGGAGGTGGTTCATGGTCAGAACACTGTGGCCTGGTGCTAATACCCCAGGCTTCACTATGGAAAAAGAGAAAAGGGGGGAGTATGAGGTCCAGAAAAAAGTTCTGCTTCTCTGGTTCTGCCGATTAGCATGTTAGAAGGGAAACTGGAGGTCTTCCCACTGAATTCATGGAATATTAAAGTTCCAGCCCTTGAACTTGGCAGTGACCTTCTGAAATGTTCAAGTTCCTCGATGGAAAACATGATCAGATCTCTTATGCTACTTTTCCTGGCTGCTGACACACAGTGGATTCTCAGTGTTATGTTCTGTGTTGTTGAGAGTTTGGATTGTTGAGCTTACAGAATTGTCCTTTTTCTGTATTGATTTGTACTTCAAAAATTAGCTTTAATACCAGGGAAAGCACTTCCTCTACAGTACAGACAGTCATAATGGAAGTATGTATTGTTGATAACTTCTCTCTGCTGCAGTAGCAACTTGGTGGGACTTTCTCAATGCTGTTTGGATGGGATATCTCTCCTTACTTGATCAGTCACAAATGATAGCCCAGAAGAGTTGATTTTATATGGTGAGAATTCATTTTGGAACATTAAGCTAAGAGATTTGTGATAAATTAAATCAACAATCTATATATTACATTAGGAACTCTGTGTGGATTTGGTGTCAGAGGAACAGAAGATTTGTGAACAGTCAGTGGAGCTTGTATACACTCACTAGAACACTAGGACTACACGAAAAATGGACTACAGGGAAAGGGGGCATTGGCACAGCTTCATGCTCTCAACACATCCTGGCCGTGTGACCTTAAGCAAGTTAATCCATTACAACTATCACTCTGCTGTTGCTGGGAGCAGCCAAGTCTGTGGACTTCACAATGAAAGCTTGTGGGGAGGGCCTTAGAGAAAGAGTTGGCTTCATTCGTGGTGCTTTTTTGTGGTTTATCCATAATAACTCCTGATAATCGCCAAGTGTCCTTCAAAGTCATTCCTTTAAAAATCTAAAATTTGGGGATGTTGTTCAGTGATAAAGGGCTTGCCTAGTAAGCTTGAGGCCTGAATTCCATCCACAGCACCACAAACAACAAACTTGTTTTTAGTTACATAACTCTTTGTCTCTTAGCAAGTAAATATTTTAAATTTTTTCTTAATTGTTTCAAATAGATAATACAGTTCACTTGGTTCAGAATATAGAGGATGATAGTAAAATACTTAGCTCCTGCCCTTCCCCCAGCCATCTAGGGCCCCAATGCTAGGCAACCTGGTGCCCTTCTAGAGCTATTCAGTGTGCATGGAAGCAAATGTGCATCTTCTTTCCTTTGTGTACATGGACAGTCACACACATGGATGCATCATTCTGCACAGGTGCTTTCTGTCTGAAGTGCGTTTTGGAAAGCCACATGCAGTGGTGTGTCTGTAGTCCCAGCACTCAGAAGGTGGAGGTGGGTGGACCATTAGAGCCTAGGAGTTTGAGACCAGCCTGGGCAGTGTAGCAAGAACTTGTCTTTGGGGGGAGTAGTGTGCTTTGGAACTCATTCATTAAATTCCATAAAGAGGGCTGGGGATATAGCTCAGTGGAATAAGTGCCTGCCTAGCAAGCGCAGGGTCCTGAGTTCAATCCCCAGTACCGCAAAAAAAAAAAAAAAAAAAAAAAAAATTCCATAAAGAGCCTCCTCATCTTGGTTTCTGTGTCTGTGGCACTTGTTTCATGATTTCTCAGTGATCATTAATAGCAGCTCATAACCACATTCACAACTCATTTTAGTGTTTGAGGGTGAATTTCCCTAGCCCAGGAAATGTAAGCTCTTTTTTTTTTTTCATTTTTTTTTAAGACAAAAGAATGGAGACATATGCACCAGAATAAGCCATAAACAATACCGAAAATACAAAATTATACAGAATATAGTAGGGAATTAGCACAGGATGTTGTATTACATAATGTTATCTTCACATTAGTTAACACAAAAACATTAAAGGAAATACCAAATTATAGAGAAGATAGTAGGGAATTAGCACTGGATGCTGTATAATAAAAGTTATCTTCACTTCTGTTAATACAAAAACGATTGAGGAAATACAAATTATAGAGAACATAGAAGGGAATTAGCTCTGGATGCTGTCCTACATAGTGTTACCTTCACCTTTGTTACTCAGTTACGCAGATGATGGCCCATTGATCATTCAATTTTCTCCTCCCTCATCTCCGTTGCCCTACCACTCAATCAGTCTTCTTCCCTGTGATAATAACTATTCCTGGGTTTATCTATACCCCTGGACTCTCGCCTTGGGAAGAGACATAGCTGCCTCAGACCATACTAACATACATGGGTGTATACAAACTGCCATGGTCAGAGGTGGAAAAGCATCTATGCTCACAGCGGACCACCCAGCTCCGCCCCGTCGCTGTGCTATGGGTGGGGGCGGGTCCAGTCTGTGGGGTGCCCTCAGCGGGGCCCCCAGCAGAGCAGCTGTGGGGCGCACACCCGTCAGTGACTTGGTGACTCACCCTTGGTGACTCATTCAGCTCTGTCTCATTGCCTCGATGCCAGAGGCCCTTTCTTCTCCTCCCTCCTCCTGATCTCCAGTATTACCATTCCCCACCCCTTGCAGCTGGGCATTGGACAGACTTACGATGCTTGGTATAAGGGCTTGAAATCTCCCCGGCCCATTCTCACTGTGTTAGTTCAGGGTATGAACTGAGTCTAAAGATTAGTTCTAGAATAGAGTTGGAGGATTTTTTGGGGTCTGCTGTATAGAGTATGTTGTTGTTTTTCAGACTCCTGGTCTGCTGCTTTTCATCTAATTTATTGCTATGGGTTCATGCAAGGTTCATATGTGCAAGCGGTAAGGAGACCCTCTTGGTGCTCATATTAATAGTTTGGGGTGAGTCCTGAAGACCGTGGATTCGTCCCATTGTTGCCAGGAACAGGCGGTGGTTGCTCAAGCTGCCGAGACTCAAGGTGCTCCCAGAGAGAGTTCAGGGCAGGAACTGAGTCCCGGCAACCCAGCTCATGCTTTCTGCCTGATGTTGGAGTGAGAAGGGCATGGAGCCACACGATCCACCTCCATCTGTATCTCCCTCCTGTTGCGGTGCTGGAGCCCCTGTCCGCTCCTCGGCCGGATCCCTGGGGACCGCCGTGGCTCACCACCGAGGTTCCCTGCTGCTCTCCGCTGGTAGCCGCTCACCCAGCAGAGAGGCAGGGGTCCACTGCCTCGAGGTACGCACAGAGCCGGGCGTGGTCAGCTAAGTACTAGTTGCATTGATTCTCTCCAGGCGCTGATTAGGAAGGTTGCTGCAGGGTGGGGACTCTGCCCCAGTGGCTGTCTTAACTTCTCATCCTCACACTGGGTTCGACAACTGCTCCCGACCGCCACTGCCTCTTTTCCTGGCTGCGCCCTCCCCTCTCCAGCCCTGGACCAGCTCTCGGAACTCCGCTCTCCCCTGGCCGAGTCGGGAGGATTCCGTGAGCGTGGGCCTCTGAAGCTGAAGCTGAGAATGCCGGAATTAGGGCGTGGGCCAAGGGTGTGTTTGGAGCTGTGACTTCCTCCTTCTCCTGTCCCTCCAACTGCGCCATGGCGGATCTGTGATCCTTTCCTCCAGAAGAGGTTTTGCTTAGTCTTTCCGAGGGCTTCAGTTCCCATTTCAGATCCTTCCTGAGTTCAGGATACCCACCTCTTTCCTTTCTGTCCTTCACATGTTGCTACATTCCTATATTCCTTTGTCTGAGTGGCATTCCTCTGGGAGGTTCTCTCTCCGCTGCCTACCCGGTCGCCATGTTGAAGTCCTCTCGTAAAATTTATTTAGTTATTTGTTTCTAATGAATTGACCATTACATTTCTAAAGTTGTGAAATGGCCAACAGACCATAGAAAGATACCACTTTAGGCTCCTGCTTGAAACTAACAGCTTCAGAAAACTGCTGGCCTTGATTCAGGGCCATGTGTAAGTTCTTTTGATGGTTTCCTCTGACGTTAGTTTCCTCTCACCAAGGCTTGATCTACACTCTGCAGGAAAAAGTCCTCTGGGGGCCACAAGCCTAAGAGGAGACAGGAGCTGAGGGAGCATCAGGACGCTGTTGCCCTTATCAGTGTAAACCACCTGGCTCCTTCTCGATCCTGCTTTCTCAGACCATTTTCTTATAAGGTTTTGCCAGCCTCCTATTCACCCCAGGCTGAATGGCCTATTTTCAGTGTTTACACACATGGTCATGTGTTTCTGAGCACATCAGGAACAGCCTGTATGCTTGCCCTGGTTGCTCAAGGAACTTCTCTATCTTTTCAGTCAGAATTGGTTACATGATGCTGAGAATCTCCTTGTGTGTTGGTTTTGGGGGTTACTTTGCAAGGTGAAACAATATAATTCAGGACATATAATTTATAGATCATTTATAATAGTCACCCAAAGAATGATATAGAAAAGAGTACAGGAAATCTGTCCACACAACATAGACCAAGAATCCAGATGAGGGCTTGGATCCTGCAATAATGTCCTACATGAGTCCAGCTGAAGACTTAGGGCTCGTAACAGTGCCTCCCAGAAATACAACTGGATGTCCAGAGCCCACAACAACATCTCATGCAGGCCTGTTTCACTGATCTGCTGTGAAGGCCCAAAGGTCAGTGGTGGAATCTAGAAAGTCTGTGCCAGCAGGATGAAGGATCTGTGCTAGCAGGCTGAGGGATCTGTACTGGAGCCAGGAAGTGATGCTCAGAAGAACCAGAGCTCTCCCAAAAGGTACCACAGCCACCCTCAGCAGCAGTGAGGTCCAGAGCTCCTCCGATGATCAAGATGGATGAGTTCCCATCAGGGAAGCCAATGCAGCAAGCTTCACCTGGAGTGTAGCAGCGCACCATCTTCCCCTCTGGAGCCAGGAAGCAATGCTCAAAGTGAGGATCAGAGCTACCCCAAAGTGAACCAAAGCCATTCTCAGTGCCAACAAGGTCCCAAGCTCTGTGGAGGATGAAAACAGCCAAGTTCATCAGGAAATCCAGCATGACAAGCTCCTCCAAAACAACCATCAGCTTCCACCAGTTCCAACAGCCTTTCTCCACTCCCAACAGCCATAACTTTTCCTTCTCCAGTTCTCCCTCTCATACTGCTGGCAACAATCCTCAAGTGGGCCTCCCACAGCCAGCACAATGCTTACTCAGTTCAGCTGGGGGTTATAAGTTGATCACCAGTTATCAATCCACTACACCTTGCCTCCATCATGTGTGACTTTGAACAAGCTGCTCAGCCTCTCTGAGCTTGTTTCTTTATCTTTAGGATGGAGTTTATCACATCTGTCTCAGAGTGTTGTAACAATTACGTGAAATGACACAGTTGATCCTCTGCATTGGCAAGTTCTTCATCTGTGAATCCAGCCAACTTCAGATAAAAAATATTCCGGAAAAAATTGTGTCCATACCAAACATGTACAGATTTCTTTTCTTGTCATGATTCCCTAAACAACACAATGTCAATATAATAACTCTTTACATGCCATTTATATTAGGAATTTTAAGTCGTCTAGAAATGACTTTAAGTAAACAAGAAGATGTGAGAGGCTGTATGCAAATAGTATGTCATTATATGTAAGATACTTGGACATCATAAGATTTTGTATGTACAGGGGATACAGGAACCAGGTCTCCTCAGATACTGAGGTACAACTGTATAAAGAACCAAGAACCAGAAATGTAGATGTTTAAAATAAAATGTGTTTTTTCCCTTAAACTGTCTTCCTTAAGAGAATCTCCTAGTTAAGGATATGGCAAAAACTATACCTGGCCATGGTAGTGCACACCTGTAATCCCAGCACTTTGGAGGCAGAGGCGAGAGGAACCCAATTAGTTTGAGGCCAGCCAGTGCTATGTAGTGAGTTCTAGGCCAGCCTGAACTACATAGGAGACCCTGTCTTAAAAAGCCAAAAAAACCTAAAAACAATAACAGACAATATAGCAAAAATAAAATTTTAAAAAACTACCTGCTTTAGACTCTAGGGTATTTTGCTCATACTCCTCAAGCTTTGTTTTCTTCTCTAAAAAAATCGTTTTAAATTCTTCATTATTTTAGGGCAGTTTTAGGTTCACAGCAAAACGGAGAAGCAGGTACAAAGATCACATGTGCCTCCTCCCCTTCCATAGCCTCCCCCTTTACCAGTGACCCCCAGTGGCACATTTGTTACAATGAATGGACGTGCATCAACATATTATCACCCCTAAAGCCTCAGGTGCTCCTAAGTGGAGCTTTTGGAAGTGTCTGGATTTATGGTGTGTGAATATGGGTTAGGTATGTGATAACTAAATTAGTCCACTGATTGGTTTAGCATATTGCTGAGTGTGGGTGAAGGGAAGGCCCATCCTGGGTGGTGGCACCATCCCATAGGCTTGTAGCCTGGATGGCATAAAAGGGAAAGGAAGACTCCCTGCTGCTGCTTCTCGCCTGCCACATGTGGACTGCTTTTCCTCAGCCATGCCCTTCGGCCATGCTGCCCTGCCTTGGAGCCAGCTGACTATGGACCGAAACCTGTACAAACTGTGAGTTAAAATAAATGTTTCCTCTTTTAACTTATGCATGTCAGGTATTTTGTCCCAGCCATGAAAAAGTAACTAAGACATCACCCAAAGTCCATGATTTATATCAGAGTTCACTTCTGGTGTTGTACATAGTGTGAGTTTGGGCCAATTTGGAATATGTGTCCATTGTTACAGTATCATACAAAGTAGTTTGGCTGCCCTGAGCATTCTCTGTGCTCTGCCTGTTTACCTTTCTCTTCTTCTAACACCTGGCACAACTAAATTTTCTATTGTCTCCACAGTTTTGCCTTTACCAGAATGCCGTATAGTTAGAATCTTATAGTACGTAGCCTGCTCAGATTGATTTCTTTCATTTAATAGTATGCATTTAAGGTTTCTCCATATTGTCTAATGTCTTCATAGCTCATTTCTTTTTAGGACTAAGTAGTACTTGTTTATCTGGAAGTACGAAAGTTTCCTCACTAAAGGACATCTTCATGGCTTCTAAGTTCTGGCAATTATAAATAAAGCTGCTATGAATATTTATTAAGCTTTGCTTTTTAAGATGACATTTTTTTACCATCACTTGTTGGGTGTGGTGGCACATGCCAGTAATCCTAGCACTCGGGCTGAGGCAGAAGGATCACCATGAGTTTGAGGCCAGTCTGGGCTATGTAGTAAGACCCTGTCTCAAAAACAAACAAATAAACAATCCCCCTTAAAACCAAACATGAAGTATTTTATACAAAGTATTTGTACAAAATATCATATTTTATCAGCCAGTTCCTTTTTGGTCAAAATTAAACTCTCCCTTTTTGATTTGGGCAGTAAAATCAGGGCCAGTATGTGAATATGGTTTGTGAATTTCTAATATATGAAATTATATTCTAATATATGAAAGAATGCACTAATAATTCCAGAAACTCAGAAGTAAATGTATAGTGGTGCCTGAGTCCATGTGGTAGACATGATAGCAGCCATCTTCACAGAATCACGGAATGAATTAAGTAGTTTGTGAACCAAAGCACCACTGTTTCTCTGGGGGGAGGGTTGGTACTGGGAATCAAATTTAGAACCATGCACTTGCCAGGCAGATACTTGTGCCCCTGAGCTATATCCCTGGCCCAGCACCACTGTTTTAGAGGTAAGAATTCATATCATGGGCTAGATCAGTCTTTATTCTGGACTGAACAAGTTGTTCACGGTGCCACTGTAGTGTGATAGAAAATCTTCATTAAAGTCCTTTCCAACCTTGTTGACTTTAAGATTGAAGACATTTTCTTGGGTATTTTGTCTAGTATCCTCCCAAATGGGAGACACTCATCCACACCCTAGGGCTATAAAATGGACAAGGTTGCTGATGACTCCCAAACCTGCATCTCTGGTGCCTGTAGTCCGGAGACACTTGTGCAAGCCAGGGATATAGTTTAGTGGCATAAGCACTTGACTGGCAAGCCTGAGGTCATGAGCTCTATTCCTGGTACAAAAAAAAAAAAAAAAAAAGGAGCTGGGGATATAGCTCAGTGGAATAAGCGCCTGCCTAGCAAGCGCAGGGTCCTGAGTTCAATCCCCAGTACCGCCAAAAAAAAAAAAAAGAAAGAAAGAAAAACAAAACAAAACAAAAAAAGCAGAAACACTTGTGCAACTGTTACAGAAAATGTCTCATGGATGTTTGGTGTGTGTATTCATTCAATAAATAGTTGGTGTCTACTATGTTCCAGGCAGTTTTCTGGGCACAAGGGATACAGTAGCTAACCACACAATTGAAGTCCCTGTTCTCATGGCTTTTACACTGTGTCCTTAGCATGTCTAAACAAAACATTCTTGTTGCAGAGTTACTTAACTACTTTCTCTGGCATCTGAATTTGTCCTAGCTAAAATGACATTTTTGTCACCCAGATAAATTCTGGTTTTACCTTTACTAGCTTCATTTTCCTTCAGGTAATTGTCTTGAGAAGGCACATCTGTCCACTTCCTTTTTATTTCCTTTGGGCTCCCCTGGCCCTAGCCAATAGTCTCTTACCTAAAGCACAACAGCTTCCTAATTCGAGTCGGTAGTTAATGCTGGTTAATGCTTACTCTTTTAGCCTGTGTGACTGGGACCATTTTGGGCCAATTCTTTGGAAAAAAGTGGTTAAGTCAGGAATCCTAAAGAAAAGAAACATACGTATTTTAAACATTCTGCTTTCACCTGAAGCATGCAAGTGTGCACTCACCCACTGATCTTTAAGTATAGGGCCAGTGCATTTTCTTAGAGTGAGCCTGTTGTGTGGAGTTCTTCACACCCTCTTACACTCAGAATACATCTATGATTTACAGTTTTAGGGTTTAAAAAAAAACATAAAGAAGAACATACTTAAGGGGCTGGGGATATAGCTCAGTGGTACAGCACCTGCCTGGCAAGCACGAGGTCCTGAGTTTGATTTCTGGTACCCCCCCAAAAAAAATCCTTAAGATTGCATGTAGAATCTTCTTGTATCCTTACAGATATTCTCTTAATCTTTAATAGTTACTGCAGCCACTTGTAGTATCTCACCTTTATGGAGGTCTCTCAAACCATTCAGTATCACTTTTGAAGAATGTCAGTGTCTCTCCCTCTCTCTCTCTCTCTGTCTCTCTCTCTCTTTTTTGTTTTTGGTCTTTTTGAGGCAGGGTCTCACTATGCAGTTCAGGCTGACCTTAAACTCACTTTGTAGCCCAGGCTGACCTTGAGCTCCCAAGATCCTCCTGCCTCAGCTTCCCGAGTCCTGGGATTACAGGTGTGTGTCACCATGCCTGGCTCTCTCTCTGCAGTCATATTTCATTAGTTTATGTAATAACTTATATAAATAAAATGCAACTATCATAAATAGGGTTGGGAACATACATATCTGCCTCTTCATACACAAACAACTCAGTGTTGGGAGCAGAAGTGCCCAAGTGTCTTAGAGGGGAACTGCTAGCCAAAAACATTCATCTTGCCAAGGGTATCAGTCAGTCTGTCTTAATGTGAGGTACACTGGCTATTTCAGTGGGTTGCTTATCTGTAAATGTTAGGTGGAGGGTGTGTAGGAGAGAACTTCTGTGTTACCAGAATATCTTCCTGAACCATAGCTGTCATCAGCCCAGTGCTCTGCCCAGCAGCCTTCAAGCCTCTTCTCTACTGGTAAAGCACGAAAGGCAAACTTGTGCCTGATGCATGTGACTCCATTGCAGCCATGTGACTCCTGTTGGTGCTTTGATTGTGATCTTTTCACAGTGAAACCTTTGTTCGCAGGCCCCACTGCTGGCCTTGCTTGTCCAGGATGCGCATGTCCATGTCAAGCCCCTGTCTCCCCAGCCCCTCTCTCCATTGCAGGCATTAATATTCTCCACGAAGGGACTGGCTCATAATAGCACCTCCTTCAAAAGGCCTTTCTGGAGCAACTCACAACAGGGAGTGCGTTTCCCTTTTAAAATCTTTTGTAGTGCTGCATGTGCACTTCTGTTAAGATGCTCACTGTATCCGGCCTTGTCCTGCTTCTTCCTGCTTAATAATTGTCAGTTGCTTTGACGTGAACCCCGTTCAGTAAGCAGGTACCTCCTGGGTGAGAGTGCTTCCTCACTTTCCCCTGTCTTTTCTTCTTCAAAGCCTGAGCATTTCTAGCCTTTATTCTAGCAGCAAGGCACCCCCAGGTTTCAGTCATGCTAATTGATTCAGAAGGAGGACAAGATTCTTCTGAGTTTGGAAATAATACAGCATCTCCAAGGCTCATGCACTTATCTCTCTGGATTTTTTTAAAAATCACCTTTATTGAAGAATGATTTACATGCCATAAAGTTCACCCATTTAAAATATGTGATCCTGCAATTTTTAATAAATTGAACCAAATTACAGCTGTAACTAGACATGAGTTTCAAAGCATTTTTCTTGCCCGCAAATCTCTCCCCTCTGGTCTCCAGTCGCTCTGTTTCTACTGCCAGCTCCAGGCAACACTAATCTGCTTTTTGTCCTTGTGGAGCCTCCTCCCTACACTGCTTCTCTCACTTTCTCAGCATTGGAGTGTTTTCTAGACCACTCTGTGTGCTATTTACCTAAGCAACTTTGCGCCTAATTCAATTACTTGGCTTTCTTACCGTCTCTTTTACTCTTTGTCTTCATGTTCAAATTTCTCTTGGTTTTCTTTGTGAACTGAGTCCTTGTTTAGCAAGCTGGCCTTTGGCTTATTAAGAAAGTTGAGCTTTTTTTCCTCCCTTAGAATATGGAAAACTTGAATAGTGCCATGTACAAAACAGATACTGAACATTATTTACCGAATAAAGGAATCTAAGTCTTTCTAAGGCATGGAAAATCTAGGCTTCAGTATAGTGCATATAAAGCCACTTAATGAATTTTTAAATATTTTTAAAAATTTGGTAAAGAAAATGACATTGTGTTTATAAAATGATTTGTGCTTGATAGCTTAAACAGTATGAAACAAAGAAATGTCTTTTTTTTTAAGTATATGACCCAGCATTTCCATGTCTGAGTATACACCCAGAAAAACTGAACACAGGGATTCTAAGAGATGCACATGCAGCCATCTTTGTAGTAGCACCATTTGCAGTAGCTAAAAGGTGGAAGCAGTTCAGGTATCCAAAAATGTGATATATTATGTAGCCTTAAAAAGAAGGAAATTCTAACACATGTTACCACATGAATGGAACTTAAAGACATTGTGCTGATGGGCACGGTGACACATACTTCTAAGCCTAGCACTCGGAAGGCTGAGGCAGGAGCATTGCAAATTCAAGGCCAGCTCGAACTCATAGTGAGACCCTATCTCACAAAAACAAAAACAAATAAAACTAAAAACAAAACAAAAGCCAAACAAACAAAGAGGCATTATGCTGAGTAAAATAAGCCAGACACAAAATAGTGCGATGTTACGGAGGGAGAATAACAGTAGTTGTGAGGGGCGATGGAGAGTGGCTGTAGAGTCACAGTTAATGGCTACTAAGTAGTTTAAATTTTGCAAGGTGAGGTAAACCGCGATGGTGGCTGCACAACAATGTGAATTTCACAGACTGGTAAACTTAAAAATGACTCAGATTGTAGTTTTTATGTGTATTTTACCAAAACTAACAATTAAAGGGAGTTATAGGAAAAAGGGGGAAGTAAAAGAAGAAACTGAAATCAAGCACTATCCAAATCACCCCGTCTTGGAAGCAGTCAGTTAAGCCATGATGATTGTCTTCCCAAACATCTCTCTCAGGAGTGATACCACTGTCAGGACAGATACTGGTAGGATGTTCCCAGGGTGGAAGAGGTGGCCTTGGGTATAGACACGGTTGTCCTAGAGACGAGGCTGGTAGCAGGGGCAAGAGCGAGCCACCAGAGACGGGGTGAGCCGTTGGCACCGGAAGTGTGGAGTGGATGGCAGAGTTGGCGGTGGAGGAGCCTCGGTGCCACCATGGGAGAACGGGGAGCACAAGCAAGGGGGGCTCTTGGTCCACTTGAACAGAAGGTGGAGGGCTGGGTGCCTGCCGCTGAGCTTGTTAAGGGGCTTGGAAGAAGAAACATAAAAAGCACATGCTGCCAGTTCATTGAGAGTTCTTGCTTTTGGGGAAAGGTGTCATATTCCTGGGATTCCCATAAATAATTAGGGGAACTGCAGCAGAGATGATCAAGTTATAGTAACACATGATTAGAGATAGAGAAGCACCACTATCCATTGTTAACACGGCCCTGTTTGGGTCCTCAGACTGGTAAGGTCTAGGGAAACATAGGATACACAAAACCCATAAGTAGGAATTCAACCTAGACTTCTCCTTCACATGTGATATGTACTTCAAAACCTGAAGGCCAATGACAATCTTTTAACCTTGTGTATCAGACTGATAAAGCAGTGGGTAGGTAAGTAGATTTTTCATACACTCAGGGTGGCCTGAACAGGACCACTTAATAAGCCTGAGTCTGTGGCTAAGACTAGTACAGGGCAGTTTTTGTATCTGGTGTGTTTACTGGTTGATGATTGATTGATGCTGGGGATGGAACCCAGAGCCATGGGTAGGTCAAGCACGTGCTGTGCCACTGAGCTAAGCCCCTAGCCCTTGTGTATGGTATGTATGTATCAATCTTATGTCATTTATAGTGAGGGTTATCATTTGTATTTAAAGTAATTCCCATTGAAGTTAAAAACATGTTCTTTCTAATTTTTTGTTTTGTTTTTTATCTTTTTTATTTATTTATGTAATTTTTTTTGGTGTTTTTGAGACAGGGCCTCACTCTTCAGGCTGGCCTTGAGCTCACTTTGTAGCCCAGTCTGGTCTCAAACTTGCAATGATCCTCCTGCCTCAGCCTCCCGAATGCTGGGATTACAGGCGTGCGCCACCATATCCAGTTGTACTTTCTAATTTAAGAGGAAGTTTCAAGACTTTTCTCCTTAAAGGTATTCCATGAGATGGATGTGGTGATGCATGCCTCTAATCCCAGCACTTGGGAGGCTGAGATCCGAGAATCACTGCAAAGCTCGCAGCCAGACTGGACTACATAGTGAATTCAAGGCCAGTCTAAACTACATAGTGAGACTATGTCTCAAAAAAACAACAAAAAAGGAGGAAGATATTCCATTTTATAATTACCTCTTGTAAGATACTATTTGTCTATTTGTTTTCTCTCAATTCTAAAATACTGGCTTCTCTTTGAAGATTCTGTGCTGTTTCTACTGGAGACAAAGTGTTAAGTATAGAAAGAATTAGTGCATTGGAAGCATCAGGCCTGAATTAAATTACAGCTCCTTGCTTTTGATCTACACAACCCCAGGCAAGATAGCATAATCTCTCTGTACCTCATTGTAACAAGAGGAAAACAGCCACTGCTCAGTCAGTTCATGTCTGATTCAGGTGGATTTCATCACTGAGAAAGTATACTACATTCTGTGACAAAATAAAAATGACCCTGGGTTTGATCCTCAGCACTCAAAACAAAATGTTCAAGAATGTTAAGGAAGGTGTGAATATTGTCATGATTTTTGGACTTTTGCAATCCTGAAAATTATGTATAATAAGATGGATTACGACTTTAAAACATTGGCACAGGGGCTGGGGAGATAGCTCAGCAGGACAAACACCTGCCTGGCAAGTGCAAGGTCCTGAGTTTGATTCCCGATACCAAAAAAAAAAGTAAAAATAAATAAATAAAACTGGCACAAAGAAAAATTTGAACTCTGAAATTACTGTTAAATTTTTTAGTTGAGATAATGGAATTGTGGTTTGGTTTTTAAATTAATTCATTTTTAACAAATGTATATTTTGGTGTACGTGATGTTTTGATCTGTGAACATATTATAGTAATGTTCAGTCAAGTTAACTCACATACCTATCACCTCACCACTTAGCTTTGTTTTGCTGTGTTTTTTTGGATTTTTTGAGATGGCTATGTAGCTGGGGCTGGCCTTAAATTCACTTTGTAGTTTAGGCTGGCCTCAAACTCACGGCAATCCTCTTGCCTCAGCCTCCTAAGTGCTGGGATTATAGGCATGTGCCACTACACCCAGCTTCACCTTTTAGTTTTGTCATGAGAGAGAACATTAAAAATCTACTCTTTTGGTGACTGATATATATATATATATGTATATATATATGTGTGTGTGTGTGTGTGTGTGTGTGTATATATATATATATATATATATATATATATATATATAATTACCAACTGTGGTCATCATGCAAAGCAGTCAGGCCCTAAAACTTATTCTTCCTGTCTAACTGAAACATGGTCAATGTTTGCACTTTCTCAGTGCTTTCTCCTTCCCCCATCCTTTGCTTACCACTTTTCTACGTTATATGAGATCAGTTTTTTCACATATGAGACCATGCAGTGTTTTGTCTCTTTGTACCTGGCTCATTTCATTTCACGTAATGCCCTCTAGTGCCATCCATGTTATCTTGCATGTGGCAGAATTGCCTTTTCAGAGGCTGAATAGTATTCCATTGTGTATATGTACCACCTTTCCTTTTTCCATTACCCACTGATAGACTTTTAGGTTGCTTCCATATCTTGGCCATGTAATAAGTAATGTAGCAATGAACATGGCAGCACAGATCTCTTTACAGAGAGCCCTTTTTGGTCCTTATTGTGGTCTGAGTTTACATTTGTAATTCCATGGAAAAGTTAACTGGAATTCTAGCGAGTTCATCCTAATTTACCACTCAGGAGGTTGAGGCAAGAGGATCATTGCGAGTTCAAGACCAGCCTGGGCTACAAAGTGAGCTCAAGGCCAGCCTGAACTACATAGCAAGACCTTGTCTCAAAAAAGACAAAAAAAAAGAAAAAATTCAATCTACCACCTCTAGTGCAACCCACGGAGAGAATAAAGACACTAAGGCACATTTGTAGTTATGGGAGCCAAGGGGTCCTAAGTCCGGTTACAGTGATGGCTAGCTGGAACAGAGGCCTTGCCGCGGGGCCATACCCGGGGTTTTATTCATTCATATAGGAGCAGCTTGAGGATGAGTGACTGTGAGAATGGCGGGAAGTAGATGAGTGCCGTGAGCTGGGCTAGGTAGGAGGCCCGAAATCACCCCTGCAATATGCAGAGAGAAGGATCTGCAGAAAGAGTAATCTGCATAACACAACTGAGGTAGTATGTGATGTTTTGGGGTCGGTGCTTCAGCTCTGATGTGTAATCTTTTATGCCCTGGGAAGTCAGAGCCTTTTATCTTGAGGCTTGATCCCAGCCAACAGCGTGGAGCACTGCTCTCCATCCTGCCTTGCCCCAGCTCACACACGTTTTATTTGGGAGCTATGGCAGGCAGGGAAATCACTGCCCTGTGGTCTTTGCTTCAGCACCTCTGCTGGACCAATTTGCATTGCGTGCAGCCAATTGAGGGGATGAGGAAAAGTCCCAGGCAGCTCTGCATACATCAATATGTGGAGATAGGGCCTTGTTTGGCCAAAATGGAGACAGTTGCTCCTCCTCCAAGGAGAGCCGCCCAGGGGTCCTCCACAGCTCTTCAAGGCATCAATTTTAGTTCTGTTGTTTATATACTCAAAAGTACCGGTGAAGGGTTGTGTGGTAATTCTTTTTTTAGCTTTTTGAGGACTGTCCATACTGTGTTCCAAGGTGTCTGTATTAATTGACATTCCCCCAAGCAGCATACAAGAGGTCTCTTTTCTCTACGTATGTAATTTGCCTTTTTTATAATAGTCATCCTAACAGATACGAGGTGATATTTCACAGCGGGTTTAATTTGCATTACCTTGATTATTTTCCCTTTTTTTTTTTTGGTCTTTTTGAGACAGGGTCTCTCTATGCAGTTGAGGCTGGCCTTGAGCTTCCTTTGTAGTGCAGGCTGGTCTGGAACTTGCAATAATCCTCCTGCCTCAGCCTCCTGAGTGCTGGGATTACAGGTGTGCGCCACCCCACCTGGCTGCATTACCCTGATGATTAGGTGTTTTTATTTGTTTTTTGACACAAGGTCTCACTATGTAGTTGACGCTGGCCTTAAACTCACTGTGTAGCCCAGGCTGGCCTGGAACTTGCAGTGATCCTTTTGTCTCAGCCTCCCAAGTGCTGGAATTAAGGTGTGCACCACTTTTGCCAGCCACCCTGATGAGTAGTGATGTATTGACCTTTCATATCTCTTTTTAGAGAAATGTCCCTTCAGATCCTTTGCCCACTTTTAAACTGGGTTCTTTTGTTGGTGGTGTTTTAGTTTTTTATATATTTTGAATATTAACTCCCTATCTGATATGTAGTGTGCAAATATTTTTTCACAGTCTGTGGACTGTCTTTACTCTTGATGCTTTCCTTTGCTGTGCACAACTTTTTAATTTGATGCAGTCTGTTTGTAGCTTCATTTTTAAAAAAAGAATCCTTATCTTTGGAAATGCATACTAAAATATTTACCATTGAAATAGAATGCCTGAGATGTCCCTGAAAGTAACTGACAGGGAGAGAAATGGATAATGGAAGATGAAACAGAACTGGCCAGGCGCGAGTAATGGCGGAAGCTGAGTTGATAGACACAGAGAAGATCGTTGTTATGGTTTGTGTCTGGATGTCCTCCAAAGTCCCATTCGGCCATGAGGGCAGGTGTCCCGAGTTTGTGACTGATTCGTGGTCCAGTGCTGGGAGTATGGGTGTGAGGGCTTATGCCCTGCCATCCTGCCTGGGAGTGAAACCTCCACAAACTGTGAGCTAAATAAACCTTTTCTTCCTTAACTTGGGGCATCAGGTATTTTATCTCAGCAATGAGAAAAAAATAACCAAGACAATCATTATATTATATCACTCTACTTACGTATATGTTGAATTTTTTCATTAAAAACTTTAAAAAAATAAGACAGATATGGTGGTGCATGCCTGTAATTCTAGCTACTTTGAGGCAAGAGGGTATAAGTTTAAGGCCAACCTGGGCAACTTAATAAAACCATCTCAAATAAAAAATAAAGAGGGATGCAGTATAGCTTAGTGGTAGAATGCTTGCCTAACTTGCACAAGCTTCAGGGCTCCATCCCCAATACAAAAAAAAATGTTTTAAAGTAAAATTTGATATCATGTTATTAAAAAATAGTGGGCACATATATTGCTGTGGTATGATGTTTTTAATTCTTCTGGAAAAATACCCAGAAGGGGAATAGCTGGGTTAAGTGGGACTTCCAATCCTAGTTTTGTGAGGAATCTCCAAACTGATTTCCACAGTGGTTTCACCGACACCCCCACCGGCAGTGGAGAAGTGTACCTTTCTCCCCTCAGCCTCTTCAGCATTTGTCATTGGTTGATTTCTTGATGGCCATTCTTTGTGGGCTGAGATGAAATCTCAGTGTTGTTTTAATTTGCATTTCTCAAGTAACTAATGATGTTGAACATTTTTTCATATATTTGTTCGCCATTCATATTTCTTCATCTGAGAAGTGTGTGTTCATCTCAGATGCCCATTTTTGCACTGGGTCTTTGAATTTGGGGAGCCTGATTTTTTTTGATTCTTTATATGTTCTAAATAGTAGTCCTTTGTCTGAGGGGAGGCTGGATAAAATTTTTTCCCAATTCGTGGGTTTTCTTTTTATAGAGTATGGAACACTTTTGAAAGATGAGGCTATAAGTGTAGTGAGAGAGGTGAATCCCAGGATTATGAAGCTTGGGACTTGCCAACTTTAAGAACTTGGGAGTTTATCTTAAAGGTAGCATGGAGCCAGAAGGAACTTTTAAATAGAAATGTGATACGGCTGTGTCTGGATTTTTTAAAAGTTGGGAGCAGGACCAATTTGACCAGAAGCAAGGCAAGCAGGAAGTGAGCTGGGTACTGATGCAGTCGTCCTCATGAGGGACGAAGGCGGCAAAGACAGGCGAGAGACAGTACTGACCCGTGGGATGGACGTGTCAGACACAGGAATGATGTGCTATTTTAGATGTAGGTGTTAAACTGTTTGGTTGTCCAGTTTTGTAGATGTATTACTGACTTAATAGTTTACAGAATTAATAAAATGACTTTCCAAACTCTATGGATAAGTATGTAACTTCTGTAAACTGAAATTATGTCATTTGTATAATATTCAGAAACTCATGTTTTACCTTTTACTCTGAAAATATTTGGGGAAGTCAACCAATTTTTATGGCTTTATTCATCACTTTTTTTGGCGGGGGGAGACAGATCTCACTATGTAGTTCAGGCTAGCTTTGAACTCACTGTGTAGCCCAGGCTCCTCCTGCTTCGGCCTCCTGAGTTCTTATAGGCATATGCCACTATGCCTGGCTCATTCCTCACATTTTTAAAAGGAGAAGGTTAGCATGATCTTGTACACATTTCTGTTCTAATACTGTCTTATGCAATTTATTTTCTTTGGTCTAGTTTGTTCTGTATACTCAGATATTTGCTAGGTTTGGTAAATTTCAGAAAACTCTGACACCTCTCTCTGAGTAATTTTGTTAGAGAAACCAAAACAAAAGTAATGTCTAATGAAGAGCTGATTCATGCATGGTACAACCGTTCATTCACTCATGCATTCAGAGTGCCTGCTTTCATGAAGCTTACACTCCAGTGGGGGGGACAATAATTACATAGGTAGTGTACAGTAATGTCCCTTATCCACAGTTTAAGTTTTTGTGGTTTAAGTTACCCATGTTTAACCACAGTCTGAAAACATCAAATAGAAAATTCCAGAAATAAACAATTCATAAATTTTAATGTATATGACATTCCAGGTAGCATGCTGAGACGTAGCCTGCCATCTGTCTAGTGCACCCACAGTGTGTATTCACCCATTACTCACTAGCCATCTTGGCCATCAGACCGACTGTCACAGTGTTGCAAGGCTTGTTCTGAAGTAATTCTTGTCCTACTTACTAATGACCCAAAAGCATAAGACCAGTGATGCTGGCAAAATAGATATGCCAAAGAGGTGTCAAAAAGTGCTTTCTTTAAATAAAAAGGTCAAAGTGCTCAATAAGAAAAAAATACTGATATCAAATCTGGTATTACAATCTACAGTAAGTTATTGTTAATCTGTACAATTTATAAATTAAATTTTACCATAGGTAAGTATAAGAAAGAAGAGTATAGGTAGGGCTTAGCGCTGTCTGTGGTTCCCCTTCCCCCTGGGGGGCCGGGACAGACCCTGTGCACAAGGGGGCTGCGGTGCAGTGGTGATATGTGACGGAGGTCAGCAAAGCAGGGAGATGCCTGTGTTGAGGTTCTGGTTTACTATACGATGGGGGAAAAGAGACAAGCCCCTCTTAGTAGGATAACAGTGGAATAGAGAGACCTCAGCGTGACAGGGAGCTGTCCCGTCTGTGTGACTTAGGTGCCTGGGAAGAGTATTCCAGGGAGAGGGACGAGCCAGTGCCAAAGGCCTCAGTGGCAGTGCTCTTGGCTTGCTGAGGAAAGCAAGGAGACTAATGTGCCAGGACCAATGTGAGACCTGGCTGGTGGATGCAGGGAGTAGGGAGGGGAAGTTATTCACAGACTTGGAGCCCACTGACTCTCTTTTTCCCCACAAGAAATAGAAATACATCAGAAAAGTATGGGTGGCAGCCTGGCATGACTTCAGCTAGGGTTTAAAAGCATCACTCTTGCTGTGATACAGGAATAGAGTAGAAAGAGGCAGGGGTAGGAGATAGGAGACCAGTTAGGAAACAGTTATGGTAACCCTGGCAGGAGACACCAATGGCTTGAATTGAGGTGACTGTGGACAAGGTGGAAGATACTGAGACCTGGTATTGTTGAGGATGTGTAGGGTCTCTACTGACAGGGTCTGCACATGAAATTCGTGTGGTATGTGAAAGGGTCTTTGGTGTTTGGCCTAGTCATAGGAAGAAGGGAGTTCTCCATTTATGGAGATGGACAAGATCTAGGAGACATCTGTGGGTGAAAATCAAGAGTTCACTTTTGTGCAGGTTAAATTGGTGGTGCCTAGCTAGGAAGATGGCTGTGGGGAGCTGCCAGGAGGTTGTATCAAGAAGGCACTCTGGGAGGCCTGCTTTGGGAAGCGATGACTGGGCTCGAGGTATAGGACTCCAGCTTTAGATCCTCTTGCCTCAGCCTCCCAGTGCTGGGATTCCAGGCGGACGCACCACGCCTGCTGCGAATGTCTATGAAATGCTTAGAGTGGTCAACAGTGTTCTAAAATTTGACGGTCAGGAAGGATGAGACTGAAACGGCTATAGTGTTCAGTGATGCAGGAGATAGAACTAGTCATCCTACTAATGCTTTTCCTTAGTTCTAAATACTGTCACTAGACGAGTTGGTTAGTTCGAAGTGTTTTCCCTGTAAGATGGAAGTCACTCAGAGAAATTCCACAACTCAGTCATTTGTGACAGTGGCAGAACATTGTTTTTATTGACCACGATCTTCATCTTGGATTGTGGGCGCGTTTTTGTCAGTGTTTACTTTGTCCTCAAGAGTTGTTCATTCGTTCGTTCAGCCATCTAAAAAATTTTAAGCAGCTGCCTTGTGCCAACCTTAGATTTTTCTTGCGCTAATATATCTAATTTCACAAGCACAAAACTGCCTCCCCGCAGTGGGGTTTTTCCAGCCTTCCTGGTCTAGCTGCAGTTCTCGGCCGTGGGCACGGAGATGCCTGGAGCCGGTCAGCCAGGAGGGGCCCTTTGAACGCCCAGGAATGAGGTGCTGGTCAGGTGGGCGAGTGGTATGCAGGTGAAGTTGGCAGGCCTTGTCAGAGGGCCTGGGGATTGTGACCCCCTCGGGTCTGGCCTGGAGCAGAACAGGGGGCAGTGTGGAGGCGAGGAGGGCGGGCCTCATGCAGAGGAGGGGCGGGTCTCATGCAGATAAGGGGCGGACCCTCATGCAGATGAGGGGGCGGGGCTGTCCACAGGCGCGAGGAGCGCTCCGGCGGCGCCGGGAACTGGAAGGCGCCGGGCCCTTTCTTTGACTGAGCGGACCCGCGGACGCAGCTGCCTCGCCCGCTGTGCCGGTGCGGGCTGCGGCACGGTGGACGCCTCGTGTGAGGCCAGCCAGCGGCTGCTGCCCGAGTCGGCGGAGCATGGGAAACCACTCGGGACGGCCAGAGGACCCCGAGCCAGGTCTGTGCGGCCCGGCCACCCGCAGCCCCTCCCGCGCGCCCCTCCCCCACCCTCCCGGCGGCCGGGCGGAGCGGGGCAGTGGAGGGGCGGAGCGGGGCAGTGGAGCCGGAGTCCCGGCCGGCGATTCTCGCCTCTGGAATGCGTCCCTGGGGTTGTGAGGTTACCTGCGCGGGTTCTCGACCAGGAAATGCCGCTCGCTGTGAACACGTACCTGGGTGCCTCGTGTGTCCGCCCAGTCCACCCGGACGCGGCGGGAAGGCGCTCGCAGGCCCGGCCGGAGGGGTCAAAGGCTCCGTCCTGGCGTCGCCGCGAGCCTGTGCCGCCCCTCGTCTGTACCCGGCAGGGTCTGCTGGGCAGTCTGGCAGTTTTCGCACACTTTTGGGTATTTGCGATGGAAAGTGACTTGGTGGTTGTCCGTTTTGCAGCACATCATTTGCATATCACATTTTCTGGAGTCCTTCGGAAGGTGATGACCCGTCAGCTGATTTGTTATGCTCAGACCAAGGGCTTGATTGTGACAGTTTCTTACCCAAAATAATCTGTCCCTGTTCTCGGATCAAATTATTTCTTCAGAAATGAAGTGAGTCTGGTGGAGAGACAGCTGGGCTCTAGTTTTCATCTTCAGGGCCATCATCCAGGACTCTGGCACAGATTTAGATGCAGATAAACCACGGGTTGTGTTTAAAAACAAAAGGACATTTCTATACTGTCACGTGAAGTACATGAGATTTAATTAAGTCTCTAAGATGGCATGTTGGCTGGTTAGAAAGAGACAGTTGACCTGAGTTGGTGTCCTCAGGTGACAGACGACCCACCAGAACTCTTCAATCTTTTCCAAGGGAGTAAGGAAGTGGAGGACCTAGCAACTGTCCAAATGACTTATCCCTTGAATTAGGACCAGGGATATAATTAAAATTGTGGTTGCTTTAGTTTCAGTCCATGGCTCTAAACATTCCCCAAGGTCTGAGCTTCTTGTCCTGGCCATATCCTTGGGGCTGGTGGAGATGGGTGCATCCCTAGCATTGTGGCGCACTGGACTTGTACAACAGCCAAGAGTGAAAACTTTCACAGCGGCTCTAGAGCGCTGTGTGGAAAAATGTTAGGCGTGGGGTTAATGCATAGGTTATGGGATAAATCTTTAATTCAGACTCCTTTGTGCAGAATAAATCAATCTGACTTGGTGCAAGTAAAGATACTTGATTAGGAAATCTTGATACACAGCTCCTATACCATCCCAAGCTTCTGTTGTGAGCACAAGCTCAGAATTAAGATTCCATGAGATTTATTAGGGATTAATACTCAAGAAAGACAAAAGCAGGATGAAGTAGAGCTGGTTAGGGAAAGGCTTCAAACTGATGCAAATCCATCGCTACAAAGGGCAGAGGGTGGCCACAGGTCCAGCAGAGGGAGGTTTGGATAATGAGGAGGGCCTCCTGAAGTCTGGACCAGGTGATTGGAGAACTCAAAGCCAGGGCTGTCCTCTACAGGGGACCAGGTTGGGCAGATACACCCATAGGTAAGTCCCCCTGCTGGGAGCAGTCAGTAGCAATGGGCTGCCTGGGCAAAATTTGCATTTAAGCTCAAACATCCATTGGGGTCTTGGCAGTGCTTATGGCTGAGGACTGTCAGCTAACTGCATTCCTTGCAGCCAGTGGCAAATTCTTTCTGGATTAGAGATCTGGTGGCACACCTTTATGGCTAGCTGTCGTAAGACCTCAGATCCTTGGACAAGGAGGGTCTGTTTAAGGGTAAGTGAAGCTACAGGGGTCATTGGCACAGGCTGTAGTCCCAGATACTTGGAAGGCTATGGCAAGATTCCTTGGGTTGAGGTCTCGAGACCAGCCCGGGCAACATAATGAGATTCCATCTAAAAAGAGAAGAGCGGATAAAAAACACCTCTCTTTTGTGCTCTCTCTTCTAGAGGGAAACTCCTCACTGCCAGGCTGGAGGGAGGTTTTTAGCTGCTACTTCTATTCCAGTCCTGGAATTTGCTGTGAAGGCAACGAAGTTCCTGTTTGGTGGTGCTCTTGTGGTGACTAATCTCAGTTGGGTCATTGCTGAGCCATTGTGAGTTATAGGTGGTATTGAAAGATGGTGAGAGAAATGAATCTAGCAAAAGACATGAAAAAGCACACAGATAAGGGAAGCTAGAATCAGAAGAGCATATTAATTAATGTCCTTATCATTTCCTGGAAGGTCTAGGTTGACAGTTTCTCAGTGTCCAGCAGGTTGTCTGCCTGTATCATCCAGGAAGGCTGGGCACCACTGCGCAGCCATGTATTGTTCAGAGGCTTCTGGGCAGAGTGGATCCGGGCCAGCAGGGCTGCGCCCCGGAGAAAGGGGTGCCGTTTTGCAGTTTTGCCTTTTTATAGTCATGTAAGGGTACCTAGCATGCTAAAGGAGACCTTGGAAAGTGAGCTTAGAAAACTTTCCCAAGTCTCTCCAGTAGCTAGTGTCTACTTACGGCTGGTCTTAAATTTGCATGTATGTATTCTTAAAATGAATACAAGTGAAAACCAGTAGCCCTTAGGTTGCACTGTTGTGTTAATTGTAGTTAATGCTAACTGTGGGTTCAGATAAATCTACACAATAGCCTTTTAAGATTGTAAGAGTTTACTTCTCCCTCATGTCACAATCTCCTGTGAGTTGGGAGGCATCAGGGATTATGATGGTTGTAGTTTGGGGGGTTTTGTTGTTGTTCTGGGAATTGAACTCAGGACTTTGCACTTACCAGGCAGGCACTTGTGCCTCTGAGCTATATCCCTGGCCGTGATGGTTGTAAAGACTCAGGCTCATGTTCAGCATATAGCTCCTCTGTTGCTGCGGATCTCCCTGCAGTCAGGAGAGGAGCGTGGTAGAGGTTTTAGGGGTTGGGCCTGCAAGAGGTACACGCCTTTTTTACCACACTTCACAGGCCAGACCTATCTGTGCAAGGCACCAAAGGACTGGGAATTGTCTGTGTTGTGTCAAGCAGGGGACAGCATGGATGATGGCAAACATTAGCAGTCTCTTTCTAGATGTGATGACCATTCTCATCCATATTTCTAATATTTCATCACAAAAATTTTAACTTGGGACAGGCATGGTGGCGTGCATCTGTAATCTCAGCACTTGGGAGGCTGAGGCAGGCAGACTGCTGTGAGTTTGAGGCCAGCCTGGGCTACAAAGTGAATTAAAGGGCAGCCTGAACTGCATAGTGAGACCTTGTCTCAAAAAAGACAAAAATGGGCCCAGGATATGCCTCAGCGACACAGTGCCTGCCTGGCAAGGTTGTGAATTCAACTCCCAGAACCAAAAAAAAAAAAGCTATCAGTCACTCCAAAAAGTTCACTTGGATCCCTCACAGGCAAATCTTTACACACTTTGGGTCAGGGATATAGCTCAGCTGCATGGCGCCTGCCTAGCAAGCTCGAGGTCCTGAGTTCGATTTCCAGTTCCCAAAAAGAAAAGAAAAAATTTTAATTTGAAAAGTCAAAATACGTATGTAAATAAGCACACATATACCACCATCTGGATTCTACAAATAATATTTTTCTGTATTTGCATTAGTTCATTTTTTTGGATGCATTTCAAAGTCATGGTGGTTCTCTGTAATTCTGCATCTGCTTTGTTGTTTCTTGACTTTCTAGTTTTCAAGGCTCTTCACTAACACTGTGAAAGTCAAGGAATTAATGCCTTTCTATGCTATGTATTTCCTTCATGCTCTATTTCTGTTAAGTCATATGTAACTTTTCTAACTCCATTATTAGTGTAACAGTGCAGAGTATACACAGTAAACTCTACTGACTTTCCATGTGAAATTCTCAGTAGCTGAGTGGTGGAGCACATTCCCCTCCCTATTCTTAGTCTACTTCTCAGGCTTACATATGGCCAGAACCCTTACATTCCATTTAATAAAGAACATTATTAAACCTGTACATTGTTTATGGGCTGTTCTAAAAATATTGAAGAACAATATTTAAAATATCAGAGTCCTGATGTGCTGTTTACTGGAGACTCGAGTAGTGTGTTCAGGGTTATAGAGAAGGCCGTGTGTACGTTCTCAACGCTTAGCTTGGGTGATCGGTGAGCCAGTGTTACCTAAAACACTGAAGAAGTGGTAAGCACCATAGAAAGGAGCTGCTGCAAATATTTGGGTTGTTTACTTTTAAAATGAATTTGAGGCAGGCATGGTGGTGCACGCCTGTATTCCCAGCACTCACCTGTAATCCCAGCACTTTGGGAGGCTGAAGGCAAGAGGATTAACTCAAATTCAGGTCCAACCTGGGCTATTACATAGTGAATTCAAGACCAGCCTAAACTGCATAGGGAGACCTTGTCTCAGGAAAACAAAAACAAAAGCTTGTCATGGTGCCCCATGCCTGTAATACCAGGATTTGGGAGGCTGAGGCAGGAAGACTGTGTGTTTGAAACCAGTCTGGGCTAGGTAGGGAGTTTAAGGCCAACTTGAATTACATAGTGAGACCCTGTCTCATGAAACAAAGCAAAAATGACTTTAATATATTCACGTTTTTATTCTGTTATCCAGCTGCTGTATTTTACAGATTTTTTTTGCATTTCAATAATTTTATTGAAAGGTATATTTCTTAGTACCAAACAAAATGGTAGTTGGTATTTTACAGATTGTTATAGAGAATTTCTTTTTCTTGAGACGGGCAGTGGGGCATGCTGGGACTTGAACCCAGTGCCTTTTGCATGCTCACATGCTAAGCACACATACTACCATTGATCTATATCCTCAGCCCTGGAATTTATTACAAAATAAATGTCTCAAAGACAGAAGCTTGGGGGCAGGGGTTGAGTCAAAGCTATGGAGTTAGGCTGCTGGTTGAAATCTGTCTGGAAAAAAGAAATCTGTATGGCCACTTCCTACCATGAGGCTTTAGGCAAAGCATTTAGGTCTTTGAGCTTCAGTTTCTTTATCTAGAAAGGGGGTAACAGTTAAATCTACCTTATAGGAGTGTTGTAATTCATAGATTAAAACAAGAGGGGTTAGACTCACACAGAAAATGCCCAGTGAACTTCAGCTGCTACTGTTCTGAAGCTTGAACTTAATACTTTAACTTGAACTGCTTGGGCTGGGGATATAGCTCAGTGGAGTAAGTGCCTGCCTAGCAAGCGCAGGGTCCTGAGTTCGATCCGCAGTACCGCAAAAAAAAAAACAAAAACAAAACTTGAACTGCTTGCTTTCTGGTCCTTTCTTGTTCTCTTGTCAGCTCAGTAGCTCTTGGATCCTTTTGTTCTTTTTTCTTTTTTTTTTACCCGCCCTGTTTTGGCTGGAGTATTTTTATATGATCCTGTATGTCATCAAACCTTTGTATATTCTAAAATTTCCATATTAACCATTTCCTTGTTTTCCTGTTGACTTGTAAATATTTCATCAACTATATTCCATGGTGGCGCATGCCTGTAATCCCAGCACTCAGGAGGCAGAGGCAGGAAGATCATTGCAAGTTCAACACCAGCCTGGGCTACAAAGTGAGCTCAAAGCCGTCCTGAACTGCATAGTGAGACTCTGTCTCAGAAAGACAAAAAAACCCTGTATTCTCTAATTTAAAAACATTTTTGGTTCTGCATTCTCTTTTATTCATAGCAGTTTGCAGTTTGGAATTAAGTGGGGCAGAAGGGAAAGGAGTGGGTTTCCCTTCAGAGGGGTTAGTGGCTGCTTTTTTCATTAGTTTTTGATTTCAAGGGCTCATCAGAGTTTTTATAATGTTCACTAAGAGGAAAATGTGGCATGCAGTTTTCTCAAATATACTGTATTTTGTTCCATAGCAGAATTTCAGAGTGTTATGAGAGATATACTTTGGAAAATGTATACTTTTTATTAAAAATGGAAATGTTTATAAAAATGATAATACAGTAGATTTTAAAAGATCAGTAATATCAAATGTGTTACTGTAATAAATGTGACTGGATTAAGCTGGCCATCAAAAAGCCTTTTTTCTGCAGGTTAAGATAATATCAAATACTTGGGTTGCAAAAGGTGTATTTAGCTATTGCTTGATTTTAAAAATTAAGTCAAAGTGGATAATACATTGCTAGTTCTTTAAGCTTTCAAGTTCAAATATCATAAGTATTATATTTATAAATCCAGTAAAATTTAAATAAGCTTTCTAAGGAGATATTTGACTAATATTCAGATTCAGTTTATAAATACTAAAATTTTAAGCTTTTACATTGTTTATTAACTTAATATCATAAAGCCTTTATTAAAACCTAAATCCAATTTTGTTTTGTTTTCTCGCTATGCAGTTCAAGCTGACCTTGAGCTCACTATGTAGTCCAGGCTGCCCTGGAACTCTCAGTAATCCTCCTGCCTCAGCCTCCCAAGTGTTGGGTTGCAGGCATATGCCACCACGCCATCCAGTTTTTTAAGTCTTGCAAATTTAATAATCTAGTAAACATAGTGATTCTTAAATCCTTTTATATAGTCCAAAATATATATTTTCTTTTTACATGTGTATCTACAGATGCCTACTTTCAAATTAAAATAACAAATTAACACTACACATTTTGTATTGGAGTCACAGGATTGACCTGTAACTATTTAATAGGTCCAGTTCACTTAAACATTAAAAATAAAATTCTAAAGTGCAAGTATTTCTTAAGAAGACAGGTTATTATTCTTTGCTTAAATTCTTTAAATTTTCTCTATCTGTTCTAATCTTTGTATGATTAAAAGATGTTTACACAAATGTTTTATTCCAAATAATACTGGAATTACTTCCCATATAATTTTTGGATTTCTCAATCTGTTGAGGTTTTCAACCAGTAAAGATCTCTGGCAGGAACAAAGTTGAGTACAGAATTCAGAGTGTAACCTCAGCCCCTTTTGCTGTGGTTGAGTATGTGTATTCAGTGGTAATCTGTGCATGATAACTTCTCTCAACCTTCATCTGAAAAATCTTCTGCCCCTTTATTGGTATTTTACCTTAGATTTCTGAGTTCAGGTTCTTTGTAGCCTCTCTTTTCAGCATGGACTTCAAAACTTGAACAAGGAGAGGGTTGTAATACCATATACCTTAGATTCAGGTTGTATTTTACTTAATTTTGGGGTCTAACAGGAGCCTGAGATACCTGCCCTCAAATGTTCAAACCACTTAATTTGGCTTTGCACTTTTTTGCATTTGAAATATGTGAATATTTTCCCAACTCCAAAGACTTTTGGCTTGATAGATAACTGCCTGTTTTCTTTATTTCCTGTGTCTTAAGGGAGTGTCTTTATAGTAAAACAAATATGATTTAACTGTGAATATCTCTCCTAGCTTTGTCTAACTTACAGGGTCACTCCACTGAAACTGTAGGAACAGTCAGTTAAAGACACAGACCCAGACCACAGAGTACCTCACAGGATGGCAGACTTCTTATGTTGGTACAAGCATGATCCAGGAAGAAAAAGTAGAAGTCGTGCATCCAGTACAACAAATAGCAAAATCCTGAAAGTATCAAAAGTAAAATGTATTAGAAGTGCATGAGAAAACTCACAGGTAAAGTGGGAGAATTTAACTTGTGTCTTAACTTCAGTGTATTTGTGGGATGGTTAAAGTATTGACCTATTCAGTAGTCAGAAAGAACACCTTATATCCGTCTTTTAAGGGAAATTTTAACTGAGCACTCTATGATCATAATGCTATAAAACTATAAACAATAAAGACTGAATATTTTAAGACCATTTAACTTTAAAATTTCCATTTGGGGATTTTGACTGAGTAGGAACTGAAAGCTATAATTATAGATCATGTAGAAAAATAATTATGAGATAATAAAACTATTATAAATAATAAATTCATTCTTCTGAAAATGTATTATCAAGAAAGTAAGAATGAAAATAAATGAAGTAAGTACTGACAACATTAGAAAATAGTGAAAGCAGCCAGGTGTGGAGGTGCGCACCTGTAAGCCCAGCATTCAGGAGATAGGCAGGAGGATCGCTGTGAGTTTAAGGTAAGTGAGTTCAAGGCCCACCTGAGACGTTGTCTCAAAAAAACAAGCAAAAGAAATCTGGGACAACAGTTTTTAAGGAGGGCAGAAATTAGTATAATAAATTATTACTTTGTCTATATTAGTCCTTTGTTTTCTCAGCATCTGACCCATGGATGGCGCTTAGCTAATATTTATCAAATAAATATGAAAGAACAACAACAAAGCCCAGTAGAATTGAAAAGTGTATATTTTGGTTCTTTGTTGGAATTATGAAGCAGATAAAGGTACCGTTTAAAAAAAATGTAAACATAGATGGAGATTTTCTTAAAAGTAACATAAAAAGATTCTAATAAAATTGAAATTTTCTAGAAAAAGTTATCAAAATCAGTTAATAATTGAAACACTTGAACAGAAAAATAATCTTGGAATACACTGCAAAGTGACTTAAGAAAATAGCTGTAAAATAATGTAGAATCTAGATGGTTCAATAGGTAATTTTTCAAATACAATGAAAATACCATTTTTGTGCTATTTAAAGTAGTATGGTTGCCAGGTATGGTGGAGTAAGCCTGTAATCCCAGCACTTGGGAGGCTGAGGCAAGAGGATTGTTGTGGGTTTAAGACCAGCCTGGGTTACAAAGTGAGCTCAAGGCCAGCCTGAACTGCAGAGCGAGACCCTGTCTCAAAAGGACAAAAAAAAAAAAAAAGAAAAAAGTGGTATACTTTGCTAAAGATTGTTTTGTTTCAGGAAATATAGGTAATGATTTAAGGTATATATAGATGGTCATTTGTTGTTTTAATAATTAAAATGTACTGGAAAAATTATAACTAGCACATCTATGTCTGCTTAGGACTAGATTAAAGAAAAAACAAGTGAAATTAAGATTATACAGGAAACTATTAAATACATAATAGGATAGATGAGGCATATATAGCCAAAATGATGAGTGATAATCAAATAAAGGAAACTTGAAAAATATTTCAAAGAACAGAAAAGAAGGAAAGTATTCCAATTGTTTTGATAAAAGTAGAATACTATTAGTGCTACTCATAACCAAGCTGTTCAGAAATAGCTAAAATTTTTTACAAAGCACTGAGAAAGCAGTAGCACATATAAATTTTCCAATACAGTGCTGTTGGTTAAAAAACTACTGGCTCATCGTCAGCTTGCAGGTCTTGAAAATAGTATTTATTTATTTATTTATTTATTCATTCACTCATTCATTCATTTATTTATTTTTGATACCAGGAATGAAACTCAGGACCTTGCACTTGCCAGACAGATGCTTGTGCTACTTAGCTCTATCCCTGGCCCAAAAATAATATTTAAAATGTGACAGTATTAGCATTATTTGTAGGTGTTACTGAAAACCTTTGAGAACTAATGAAATTCCATTTAGGCAGCCAACTTGAAATGAAAAAAATATATACTCATAAATTATGAATATGCATATATGCATGCATGTATATATGTATGTAGGTATGTATCTAATAGTTTTTTTAGTTTGTTTTTTTGCTAGGTATGGTGGTATATGCTTGTAATCCCAGCACTCTGGGAGGCTGAGGCAGGAGACTCACAAATTCAACCCCAGCCTGGGTAACATAGTGACTTAGCGAGACCCTGTCCTAAAACAGAAAAGGACTAGGGGTTTGGCTCAGTGCAGAGCCCTGGGTTCAGTGCCCAGTACTGGAAAAAAAAATTTGTAATAACCAGAAATAAAATGGTAGCATAAAGTTCATATTCATATTCACAGTATAAGTCAAATGTATAAAACCTGGGGAAGAAATAAGAAATGTGTGAGGCCTCTGTGGTAAACTATAAATTTTCTACTAAGAGGCATAAACGTTAGAGATGAAACAGCTCTCTTCTGTTGTATGGTGGAATTATCTTTCATATGTTACGGTTTTTAAAATCAGAAATGGGGCTGATTATAGAGTTCAGTGGTGTGTTAAACATACTTGTTCAAGTCTGAGTTGCATATCAAGCCCCCCCCCATTTCCTCTCTCTCTCTCACACACACACACACACACACACACACACACACACACACAATGGCTTGATGGACTTAAAAATGTTTACTGCAGAATGAGTTTATTTTATTTTATTTTTTATTCTTTATTCTTTTTTGAGACAGGGTCTTGCTCTGTAATTCAGGCTGGCCTTGAACTCACTATGTAGTCCAGACCAGCCTTCAACTGTTGAACTTGTGGCAGTCCTCCTGCCTCGGCCTTGAGTACTGGGATTTATAGGCATGTGCCTTGACTCCCAGCTGGAAATTTTAAATTAACTTACTTAACATGTTAATTTTTTAAAAAATTATTTATTTATAATTTTATTTTAAAGAGGAAAAAAGTAAAGATTTCAAAACAAGATAATAGGAAAGTAACAATGGTTAATACTTTTTTTTTTTTTTTTTTTTTTGGTCTTTTTGAGACAGGGTCTCACTATGCTGTTCAGTCTGGCCTTGAACTCAGTTATGTAGCCTAGGCTGGCCTTGAGCTCTCAAAGATTCTCCTGCCTCAGCCTCCCAAATGGTGGAGGCTGGGGTATACGCCGCCAAGCCTGGCAATACATTGTTAACATGTTAATTTTTTTTTTTTAATTTTATTTTAAAGACAAAAGAATGGAGACATATGAACCAGAAAAGCCATAAACAATACAGAAAATACAAAGTTATACAGAATATAGTAGGGAATTAGAACTGGATGTTGTATTACATAGTTATCTTCACATTAGTTAACACAAAAACATTAAAGGAAATACCAAATTATAGATAAGATAGT
>PVLD010016240.1:0-45657 GCA_004027595.1 Dinomys branickii | reverse complement strand
CTTCTTCCCCGCGGGGATCGTCCCCGGCTCCCAGCGTCTGGGACTTTCCCACGTCTCGCCCCGGCAGCCTGGTCCGCCCTACCACATCTCCCCCGGCATCTCAGAGAAATACGCCCAGTTTAAACTTCCCAGCCGAGGTTCCGGCATTCACGCTCACCAAGTCTGTCTCGAGCTGGTGGTGTTTATTAAGGAGGTTCGCCCCCTTGCTGCTCACCCGGTCGCCATCTTCCCCGGATCCCCAGTGGAATAAGCTCTTGCCTAGCAAGCGCAGGGTCCTGAGTTCGATCCCCAGTCCCGCAAATAAAAAAAAAATTGTTAAATTTAAACTTAATTTAAATTCAATTTTAAGTATTTTACATGCTGGTAAGATATGTAAACTATAAAGTTTACCCTCTTAACCATTTTAAAGTTCCTCTCTTGCATTATTAATACATTTATAGTGCTGAATAACTATCACTGATACCTATGTCCAGAACTTTTTATCTTTTTAAATTTACTTTTTAGTTTTTAAGACATGAATTGCATCAGTGAATTTAAAGTCCACATTTTCTTCTTGCCCTTATAAAAATTGTTCTAATATTTTACACTAGTATTATGTGCTGGTTTTAAGGCATGTGATTAAAATAACTTCAAGGTAAAAAGGAAGGGAAGAGAAAATAATATTTATTATTTCTTCTGAGCCCTATGTAGTACATATTCCATACAACACTCTCTGAGGTAGACATTGTTGGCCTGTTTTACAGATCAACAAGCTGAGGCCAAGAAAAATTAAGTAGCCAGTATGTGACAGAGCCGAGACTCAATCACTCCTTGTTGTTCAATGGCAACCATGTTCCCAAGATTTTAAAACAAGTATTTCAGTTTTTATTTTTTGTTAGTACATATTTGCATTACATAATGGTTACATCTCTTGTGTGGAGCTGGTCCATGTACATAACACATCTCAATTCTTTTATCATTCCCTTCCTCCCTTTTCCTGCCTCCCTTCCTCTATCTCTTGGTCTCCTTCCCTTTTGAAAAAGATCTATCTCCCTACTTCCTATTACCTACCTTTTATTTTGCTCTTTGTATTTTGGGTTTCTCATGTAAGAGAAGCCACACAATGTTTTTTTTTCACACAATGTTTAAGAATGTGTGTCTGATTTACTTAATATGGTTTCAAGGTGCATTCATTTTCCTACAAATGACTCAAGTTTAAGCTTCTTTAGAGCAGAGTAGTACTCCATTGTATGCAAATATCACAGTTTCATTGTCCATTCATCTGCTGATGGACATACAGCCTGCTTCCAAGGTTTAGTTACTATGAGCTGTGCTCTGTAAACATGGGTATGCATATATCACTGTGATATGTTGTCTTTAACTCTTTTGGGAAGATCCCTAGAAGGGCAATGGCTGGGTCAAATGGCATTTCTAGTTTTACTTTCTGAGGACTCTCTAGGCTGATTTCCATAGTGGCTGCTTTAATCTCTTTGGCAACCATGTTTCCAAGCTTTGGTGACCATAAGCAAAGAAAGAAATCAGGAAAGGAAGGAGAGAAGGGGAGAAAGGGAGAGAGGAATTAAGAGTGAAACACATTGGTTAGATGTGAACTTTAGGACTGTAAGGCTGGGAGTTACTGAAAGGTGTTTCCAAAGACAGCATGGGTTTTAGTCTCTTGGGGATTTCATGAACTCATTTCCCAGTTACTCTCCTACTTAATGATGGTTTTTTTTGCCTGAAAAACTTTCCATGGCATTTCTGTAATTTGTGGTCACATTAATGCATCCTCATTGTCACCTGCCTTTGTGAAATAGTGACAGTGGGGACAACATGAGGAAGGCACAGATAGCGAGCCACGTCAGTGTAGTACTACAGCAGAGGGGGTCGTATCCTGTCTGGCACCTGCCCCTGGACACTGCTGTTGTGCCCAGAATATCCCATCTGAGCAACAGAGCCTGGAGGTGGGAGGCTGGAAGGAAGAAGATGGCTTCTTCAAACCTACAAGGACAGTGGTCTGCAAGCCTCACCCTCCACGAAGAGCAAGTGCAGAAACTCATGCCTTGTTCCCACCCAATTCTGATGCTGACTCTGGGGTTTCTTCTTGGGAAGACTTAGAGTGATATCCTCATGGTATCCATCGACCGTTAAGCAATCTGTGCAATCATTTTACTTGGATCCCATCCCAAATGACAGGAAGGCACAGGTTCTGTCATGATCCTTATTTAAGAGCTAAGGAAACAGAGATCATGTATCCCTAGGTCCATCTGTGTCCAAGTCCTTGCTTGTCCCCACCATGGAGTGCTGACTGTTTATGACGGAGGCCCACATGCAGGAGTACCAAACATGGCTTCATGATAACCACCTGTAATATCTCATAGTTGGGGTCTCCTAATGTTACATCAAGAGGGGATTAAGCTACTCACTTCATGGATTACTGTGTAGGTTAGGTAAAATTACCTGCCTCAGAATGTTGGCCAGATCACAGGTACATATTTTGGGTTGAATTGTGTCCTCCTGTTGGCTCCTATGTTCCTTGTGTCCTCAGAGAGGAGACAGGTAAGTCAGCAGACCAGTATACTAGAAAGTGACACATGTCATACCATGGTCAAGGCAAGAGCAGGAGGCTTTGGGAGTCTCAAGAAGGGCTTTTAAGCCAGACTGGACATCAGAGAAGGGAAGCTTCCTGGAATAAGTGATGTTCCCATGAAATATTTTTTGTGAGGGAGCAAAGATGTTATAGATGAGGGGAGTTAAAGACATTAAAAAATAATGGAACAAGTCTGCTCCAAGTACATATGAAAAATGACAGGGGAGGCTGCAAGATTAGAAGGGAGGCTGATGTGTTTCACCCAACAGTTTTGCCTCCAGAGTAACTCTGAGCTGGGATCCCATCTGAGCAACAGGACCTGGAGGTGGGAGACTGAAAGGAAGCAGATGGCTTCTTCAAATCTATGAGGACAGTGGTTATTAAATTTGGGGCTGGTGGTTGGTGGTAAATTAGGGGTGAGACAGGATGGAGAGATGATAAGTTCAGGGGACATCAGTCTTCAGGAAGACGTATATCTTCTTAAGGCGGAAATTAACTTTATTCAGTTCTCTTTCTTCAACATGTGCAGTGTGGCAGATTTCAAGGCTTGAGCTGGGCTGCTGGGTGAGGTTTCACAGGCTGGGGACTGCACTGGAACTCCTGGCTGTAAGAGAGTGGGGACTGAACCTCAGCATTTGCCATTTCCCAAGCTGTGTGTTGTGGTGTATTCTTTTCTTTGCTCAAATTATATGCTATCAACTCCTGTTCTAATAGACACAAAGACGCCGTCTATGTTGGCGGGGATTCTGAGCACAGTCTTTGAGCCTGGCTGAGTGAAAAGCATTGTTCTACTGAAACAAAGGCCATGCTACATGCTGGAAGGGTGCCCAGGGCTTCTTGTGATACAGTTAGAGCCTACTATATAGCATCTCTAATGACTCTCCCATCCCATTCGCTAAATCATTACCTCTTGTCTACTTGCTCACCTAAACCTTATGTGGCTTTTGGGTCATGTACCCGAGTCAAGGTCATATTTGTTTTTTTTTGTTGTTGTTGTTGTTGTAATTGTTGTTGTTTTTGTTTGTGGAACCTAAGAAGTCAGGAACACAATAAAGCTCTGAGTAATTGACTAATCAATGCTAGTTATAAAATATATTTGTGTTGCTAAAATAATGTTCTTTAAATTTCATTCTTGTCGTACCCTTAAATGTTTAAACCTTTGTAAATTATTCTGGGTTTGGCATCTTCTTCCCTAGATTTCCCTACAAAATTACATAAAGGGTGAGATACATGGACAGGCTTTAGGGGCTGGGGTTGAGTTTCAGCCCCAAATATGCTTAGACCGTAGGTTCTAAGGCTTACAGGCAAGAGGAGAGGGAAGAATGACCCTATCTATAATGGGAACAACGCACCCTGTCTGGGAGCAGTGGGAAAGTGATGCTTTGGGTATAGCATGACCGCTCTGAGGAAGTCTGAGTGGACATCCAGACGGTTGGGGGAGGGGCTACAGAAGGAGCTGGGATGGAGTTCTTGGGAAGGAAATGGAATTCTCATTCTGTCATGGCTCCACAAGAGGAAGGGAAGTCCTGTTTGATAGGGAGTGTTGGATTTCTGCTGTGCCAGTAGCGGGTTCATGTGAAGACTCTTGAACATTAATAATTTAATTAAACACCACGGACTTGTAATCTCACAGCCATATTACAGACTCTCTTTAGGCTCTCCTTACTTCCTACTCTGGTTATTTATGGAGGCCTTGTGCCAGCTTGGGTCTCCAACGTCTTGAAGCCCCTGGAAGGCAGAACCTCACTGGCACTGTGTGTGCTGGAGGAGCATGAGGCCCATGCACAGGCCAAGCTTGCCCTTCCTTTCCTCTGTGCTGATCCCTGCTCCAGTTGCATGCAACAAGCCTTCTGTGTCCTACCTTCAGGGCCTTGGGTCACCTCCCAGTGCTTCAGGTGCCCTGGTGTCTCTCCAAACCCCTTGTGAGATAAGCTCCAGCTTTAGCTTCTTTCTGCTCATGGTTGTGTTACAAATCCAAGGGCCTGAGAGCAGGGACCCCTGGCTGTTTCATTCTGCCTCTGCCCAGGACCCTACACAGTAGGGTGCCCACATCATCACTTCCATGCTGAAAATGTTATAGGACAGTATAGTGCCTTTTGCTAAGGTAAGAGGTAGGAGATGCGGGCATGGCAAAATGGTTGGGGAAGTGGGTCTGACCTGTGAAACAGGGTTTTAGGACAGAGGTACTGAACACTTCCCAAAGCCCTGAACTTGGAACCAATCAAAAAATGCTATCTTTGATTCTTCTCATGAGAAATCGAGCAGGGTTTTGAATGGACAGCCTAGACCTGACATCAGCCTGAGGAACTGGGGACGTAAAAGGTAGAGGCCGTTTTCCTCATGTCCTCTGTGCTTTGTCATTCACAGTGGTCTGCTCTCACCCAGCAGAGTGTACTTTTGGCCCATGCTTGCAAAATGTTTTTTCCTATCTTTGATAAATGTAAATCTTCATTATGTTTTGTGTTTTATTTATTTCTTAGTTCAGGACAAGAACCTAGAAAAGAACTTTAGAATGAGTCAGCAGAACCATAGAACCTAGCAACAGATTCAGTTTTGTTCAAAAGTTGTGCTTAATTCAATAACGTCTTCTTTTAGGCTTCTCCCCTAGCCTTGAAGGGCTCGGGGCTCCTTCGTGAACTCTCTGAGACCAAGAACAGTGTGACTGAGCTCTCATGCTGGTGGCTTATTCCTAATTCCAACATTCTGGAAGCTGAACACAGTTGTGGAATCCTGACATCAAACATTAAACAATGAAATCCAGGGACAGAAAATAAAATGAACAACTTCAGACAGGCACACCTGAAAAATTGCAGCCAGGACAGAAGGCAAAAGTGATAAGTGCCTTTCTGTTCGAAATGACTCTGCCTAGACATTTGCCACCAGGCCAGAGAGAGTGCTTACTCCAAGCTGCAGAGGTCAGCCAGGCTGAATTTGAGGCAGTGTAGCCAAGTAGAGGTTCTGGAATTAATCCATAGCTGGATTCTTTTCATTTAATTCCCAGAAGTGAAGTGGGAAAAGGAAGACATAGGAAGGAGGCAGTGAAATTACAGAGACTAGACTATTGTTCTGGCTCCTGTAAAAGTTGTGGCTCATAGAGATTATTTTTTATTTGGTACCACAGAAGTCTCTGAAAAGTGAATGTGAGACAAAAGCAGAAAAGTACACAGTGTTAGACGGTCACCACCCTGGCCCTCCTGGCCCCACATCAGGCCCACATGGAGGCTTCTGTAACAACCATGACCATCATCCATTTCCCAGCTTATCTGTGTATCACCCTCAAAATGGCTGCTTCTGCCTCTTGTGTCCCTGATGCTCCATACAGCTTTTGTTCTGGGTTCTGAGGCTGCCTCCATGTTCTGATACCCTTCTCAAAGTAATCTCAGGATGTGTCCTCCCTTTATTCATCCCATCCTCAGGGAACCCTCCATGGAACCCTCACCTACTGGATCAGTCCTGTACTGTCCACACTGTCCTGTGGATTCAGACTGGGTGAGTCAAACAGGAGAAGATGTGAACACACCGTGTGAGAGGATGACCTTGGAGCAGGGAGGGGCTCAGGCAGGTAGAAACGGGGCTCTTGGCAGGAGAACAGGCTTAGAATGGCATCAGGAATCACAACTAAGTGTTAATAGGAATGCCTACACTTGGGGTAGTCTCCCTTTATGACACATTCTGAGTATGACTGAGTTTCACTGCCTAGTGGCAACACAAATGCAGTGTGCCCTTGTTCTTGGTGATGACATGCCTGCTCTGATGGCCAGGGAGCCACAGCTGGCACTGGCACTTCTAATGTTCCATGGTTTAATGTCCAGCTCATACCCCCCCATGACCCGTACCACATATCATCCTTGCCTCAAAGCCAAGTGATTTAGTTCTTTTCTGCTGTTATGTACCACACCCTCCATCACAAGAGATGTTTTCCCCTTTGCCTAAAAGATAAGCTGAATTTGAAGAGGAATTATGTTATTCAATATCATTTAAATATTCAGTGCATTATACTTACTGCAGTGCTCAGCAAGTAGTAGGTGCTGAATAAATACTTATGGATGGGAAAAGGGAGAAAGCTAGATTTTCTAGATCATTTTCCCAGGTGAGGTTAAAAGTGAGTGAGTAACCACAGGTTTTTATTGAGATTAGCAGAGTTCCTCCAAGGGACCCAGTAATTCTGTACCATTCCTTAAACATAATGATCTTTTTTCTTTCATATTATTGATGACATTCTCTCATCAAAACATTAAGTCAAGCTTTTGTTAACCTGCTTTTGTTCTTAGCTTGTGTGCTGCTTGACTTGACAAATTCTACAACCCCACAACTGAAATCACAGGATGCTCCTTCACAATCGCATCTCTAACCAAAGAGCCAGTTCAGCGTCAGGTAGAAAGGACTGGGAGTCACACAGATTTCTGTGGCCTGAGTATTTTCTGTCTTTCCACCTTTGGTCTGGTTTCAGAGAAGCCCAGACAAATACCAGCTGGAAGAGAATTATTGTTTTCTGCTGAAGGAATATTGATGCGTAAAATCTTTTCCTTCAAAGAATAGGACACCTGCCCCACCAAGGTATTGAAGGAAAGATCTGTTTTGTGTCACACACATCTGTTGTGTCATTCAGCTTTTAATCGTTTTTATAGAATACCTGAGATACTCAGCTTATAAGGAGAAGAGGTATAGTTTGGCTCACGGTTTTGGAGGGTCCAGTTGAGAGTGAATGGGCTGTAAGATAGGGAGGCGCATTACAGCGGGAGCAGCTTGGGAGGAGCAAAACCACCTTCCTCCTCTGCCTAGAAACAAAAGATAAAGAGGAAGGGCCCTGGGCCCCACAATCAGTGTGGAAGGACCATCCCTCAAAGGCATATGTCTTTCCTATTAAGTCCGCCTCCTATAGTTTCTGACTCATCTCATTTGTAGCACTTGGGCAAATAAACTTCTAACTTGAGCCTCTTTGGGGGACATTTATCCCAACCATAGCACATGTTAAAGGAAATCTGGGTTGTGGGGAGGAAAGAAAGTTAGGCCTGTATTTGAAGGCAACTGAAGACTTTAGTTTGAAATTGAACAGTGAGGCACAATACAAACTAGAAGTGAAACAATTCCTTCACTTCCTTTAGGATCCATGTTTGCCTGATAAAGTGATCTGGATATTAGGCCCAGGTGCTCATTTTACTGGCTGAGAAAAATCCAACCAAGTCAATCTGAAATCCAACTTCTGGGGAGATCAGCCCTCCATTCCTGACAAGTCTAGATTGGAATCAGGATGTGGCCTTTCTGTTCTCTCACTAGCTATTCTGGGTTATATTTTTCTGAAGGGAGATGTAATTGTTACATTTGCAGACATTGCTTTTAGTTCTTCACATCTTGTAAGCTTGTCTTTCTTTGCAGGAAACAAATTTAATTAAGTAAATACACACATTCTCTTTTAAGGGACCTTTTGTCCTGATTAAAATGTTTCTGTTTTAGGGGAAAATGCTTACCTTCAACTTTTTTCAGAGTTCATGGTCCAAGCCTAAAACTTAAGGAACATGCCTCCATCCTAGGGCTAATAAAATCAGCTGCATTACACTTAGAAGAAATCAAAGGGCCAAGGAACCATGTCAGAACCCAAAAGAAGAAATGGGTTTGTGGGTGAGGGGTGAGTTCTACAGTTGCTCGGCATGAAGATGTATTGTGGGGAAAGATTTGCCCATCAGGCACAGTGAGAGGTGCAGCATTGTTTAGGAGGTGGGGCTTTGTGGGAGGAAGTTAGGTTATGGGAGCCCTTGAGGGGAATTTTGGGATTCTGGTTTCTTCTTGTCCCTCTTTTTTGCTTCTCAGCCACCATGAGATGAGCAGCCTTCCACCGCACAGCCAAAGCAATGACAGAGGACCCTAGGACAGAACCTTTGAACCAAGTGAGACAAAAGAAACCTTTTCCTTTATTAAGTTGATTGCCTCAGGTATGTTGTACAGTGACAGAAAGCTAACACAACAGGTGATCTCTCATTAATTCTCAGAGCATCACTACAAGGTAGACACTATTATAGTTGAACTTAAAAGTGAGAAAATTGAGGCTTAGCGAATGTAAGTTAACCACCCAGTGAGCAGTGAGCAGCTGAGGGAAAGTCATAATTTACAGGCCAGGCTGATTCTAGCATCTTTTCCTTCTTTCCTGTTCATCCTTTTCTGGCTCCCCCAGTTTCCACTTAGAGATGTGTGTGGTTCCACCGCAGCTGCCTCTGATCCCTCTGCAAAATTAGGACATGTGGCTTGGGTTAAGCCAATTAGGGCAGGGCCAAAGTGATTAGTCAGCAGTGGTCATGTGACTCAAGCCATTCCAATCAAAATGAATGGCAGGGCCTCCAGATAAAGGCGTGCCTTTTAAGCAACTAGTATCAGTCCATCAACAGTTGAATGGATAGAGAAGATGTATTTACACATAAAGAAATACTACTTAGCTATAAAGGATAGATTGGAGACATTTGTAGGAAAAGGATGCATCTGGAAAATACAACGCTGAATGAAATAAACCAGTCACACAAGCTTCAATACCATATGATATCTCTCATTTGAGTAAGACAAGGTACACACAGAGACAATGATAAAGGATGTATAGAGGAAGACAAGGGGATAGATCTCTGCAAATAGGAAGGGGTCCAGGAGACAGAGGGGGAGGAGAAGAGAAGGGGGCAGGAAGTGCAATTAAAAAATGTCACGTAGAGGAATCCAATAACCTCAATGAATGTAACTATTACATATCATAAACATGAGCTGAGAGTAATAACAACAAAAATGAAAATGGGGGAGGATTTAGAGGTAGAGGGAGGGAGATTCGTGGGAAGGGGACTGAAAGGGGGGCCAAGGTGTGTCGTGGACCCACTCCCTGAGATGGTTGTGCACATCATATACCGCAAACATGTACTAATAAAAAAAATGAGAGAAAGCGTGTCTTTTCCTCTGTACCTCGGACAGTGTGGGTGTGAGGGCTGCCACTGCTGAACTGATTTGCTACCATAGGACAGCTGCTGAGGGTGAAGCGGTATTCAGGGAGGCTGGAAGGATTGCGGTGAGAGACAGGTGAACCCCGGCTGATGCCTGAGTTGCCTCAGGGCTCAGTAGTTCCAGCAGCCACTCACATCCCCATATCTTTGGGCCAGACTGAGTTGACTTCTCTGTCCCTGTAAGAGATATGACCACTTTGTCCATGAGGGCTCTTTGTCATTCTGCTTGGACCCCTGCCAAACAGAGTTTCGGAGAAAGGATCTATGCAGAGAGGCTAAACTTTTCCTCAAAACGTAAAGCAAACCTGGCAGGCACCAAGTTGATTGGAACCGGTGATTTTCTCAAGCATTCTTTGGTCCTCAGGCCCTGTATAATTCTCAACCGCACCGGCTTTTCTGTTTTTTTTCTTCCTGAAAGTCTGCCGTGTACACATTTGCATTGTTTCTAATGGTGATTTTTAAAGCAGGAGCAAATTCTGTGTTAGAAGAAAGATAAATCTGGGTTCTTGGATGGCTTAATGGCCTTCTCTATTCCCACACCTCTGCTCACCCCAAAGGTGGTTTGCAGGGTCTGATCCCCCTTCACTTCTGCTGCACTGCCAAATCTATGCTGCGCCTTGGTGACTGCGTTCTGCCAGGGTGTTAAATACTGATAACGACTCTGGCCGTGTCTCCTGCCAGGGCCGACTGTGTTTTAACAGGAGACTCATACATGCTGAAAAATGTTCTCAGTTTGCCAGAGTAAGACTCATGGTGAAGATAAAAGGCCACGACAGGACATTAAGCAAAGATATCTTTGGGGACAGAGAAAGTTGATTTCTTTTTCTCTCACATTATGTCCTTAGTGAAACTCCTGTGTACTGGTATATTCTTTTAGCCTTGTCAAGGGCCAGACTGATATATAGAAATTCTGCTTTTACCTGAACTATAGCATCTGAATCTCAAGTTCAAGTTCAAGAAAAGGGAAAGGGGGAAGGGAACAGTTGAGTTCTGTATGTGCACTCAGAAGGCTGGGACAGCTGTCCTGAGCCACTGGGACATGTGACGTGTGTGACACAGTCTCGAGCTGGAGACATTGGCGAAGGGTTGAAAGCTTGGTGTTCTGGCACATAGCAGTGCTGTGCCCAAGTCCTCCTGAGCCCGGCGAGGCCATGGGTGCCTTTCCTTCTAAGGACTATGGGCCTAGCAGGGGACCCTGCTCTCGTTTTGTTTGTCTGTGACCCAGAAAAGTTCAGACACTGGTTCTAATTTGGCAGGCATTTTTTGCCCAGCCTTTCCAGGAGGTTTAAATATGTCCATGCAGGAATTGCCAGCAACTAACAGCTTTGAACTGTTTTTCCTCTCCTAGTCATTAATGTGGTGGCACCTTTCTGGACACGAAAAAGAGTCGATGATAAAGTCAATCTATCCACCATACTGAAGCCCCTCTGCAGGTATCAGAAGCCAGATCTTGGGACAGAGACACTGTAAAGACAGGACTGAGGCCAAGGCACAGGTTGGGGAGGGGACATAGAGCTTACCATGCCATCTCCAGGTGACAAAGAGACAAGGCTCGTGAGATAAAGGCTTTCACAACATCATGGACAACTAGTTCACTTATAGAGGCATCGAAGAAGATACCTGTACATGTGAGTAATGTGTCCACTAAGGACATGTGGCCTCTTAATATTTCAGGGCCTTGTAGCCCTGTGGAGGTGGGGCAGTGTGTGTTTTGCTCCCTTTGTATGCTAAGAGCACAGTTCCAGGTAGGTTCAGTGTTCATTCATGATTCCTTGACGTACTGACTGACTGGGTATAGGAATGTGTGCTGTGGTGTGCTGAGGTCAGGTAGAGCCATGCCTTGGGGGATACTGTAGTTGGTACCGAATGTCCCCCAGTGGCCTATGTGTTAAAGGGTGAGTTCCTGGGGCGACACTTTTGGGAATCAATGGGGCCTACTGGGAGGTCTTTAGGGACTGAGGGGCCCTGGCCCCCCCCCGACTTCCAGCTCCTGGATTAGGAAATGAGTGGCTTTGCCTGCACACACTTCTGCCACGATGAGCTGCCTCACCCCAGGCTAAAGCAAGGGACCAAACAGTCAAGGATGGGGCTTCCTAAACCGAGAGCCTAGATAAAGCATTTCTCTTCATACATTGATCATTTCAGCTGTTCTTTTTTACAGTGACATAAAATTGAATAACACAGAGGATGAGGTGGTGTAAGAGTCTCTACAGTGAGATGACTGCGTTTTGGCCTCCTGATCCAAGGGCAGAGTATACTGGAGCTCTAGCGCACATCTTCCCAGCACAGAGTCCAGATAGGCGTCATCCTCCTGGGCGTCTCAGACCTGCTGATGCTGTGCCAGAGGGCAACACTCACATCTGGAGGAAATGACTTTTTTTTTTTTTTTTTTGCGGTACTGGGGATCGAACTCAGGACCCTGCGCTTGCTAGGCAAGCGCTTATTCCACTGAGCTATATCCCCAGCCCCAAGAGGAAAGGACTTTTAACCACAGTGTTACTTCAAGATTCTTTGAAAAAGCCATGGTAGTAGTTGCGGGCCACATTCTTTATTCTGGCTGCTGAGAGAAAATGCTCCAAAAGAGTTGAGAAAGAGGAGATCAGATGCAGGGTGAATGCCTAGGGAAGGAAGGGCTCTCCAGGCTACTCAGTGACTACTGGAAGGCTCCTGAGAAGCAGATAATCCAGAGGCAGGGCACCTCTGACCTGGGGATTGGAATTAGCAGCTACACTTGTTGGGAGGCTTCTGTGTAGAGCTCATCTCTGCCATCAGCTGGTTCTCCTTCCAAGTGGGTTGAATCTGTACACACTGGTGTTCCCATGAATCTGAGCTTGCTGTACCTTCGCGTGCAGACCAAGGTCAGGAGCAAATGACAGTAGCATTGGCACAAGCCACGGTAGCACGTTTTTCATTATACAATTCCACCAAAACCTGGTATTTTCCCTACAAAGGATACAGGTAAAACGTTAGGCGTGAGACACAGTGCAGCCAAGCATTTGACAAATACAGTTAGCCCTGCATATCTAAGGACTTAACATCCAAGATTTCCAACTGTGGATCAGAAATCTTCCCCAAAATGCACCTGTCCTCACCATGTACAGACTTTTTCTTGCCACCAGTCCTTGATCAATATGGTATAACAGTGATAGACATAGCACCTGCATTGTGTATGTCATCGAAAGATGATTTAAAGTAAGCAAGAGGCACTTCCTGTTGGAGAGAGGCAAATTGTAGCAACACCGGGATTCCTTCTTACCCCAGAAAGAATGGCCATCATCAAGAAATCAACTAATAACAAACACTGGGCAAGCTGCAGGGAAAAAGGAGCCTTCTGCATCATTAGTGGGAATTTACACTGCTGCCACCACTATGGAAATCAGTATGGAGATTTCTTAAAAAACAAAAACTAGAAATCACATCTGACCCAGCTATTCCCCCTGTAGGTATCTTCCTCAAAGAGTTAAAGATATCATATTATAGTGATCCATTCATACACATATTTTAGCTGCAGAACTCATAATTAAATCTTGGAAGCAGCCTATATTCCATCCAGAGTTGAATGGATAAAGGAAATATGATATTTACATCCAATGGAGTACTACTCTGCCATAAAGAAAGATGAGGTCATTGTAGGAAAACGGATGTATCTTGAGACCCTAATGTGAAGTGAAATAAATCAGACACACAGCTTGAATACCACATGATTTCTCTAATATGAGAAACTCAAAATATATATAAAGAGAAAACTGAAAGGTAAATAATAGGAAGTAGGGAGACAGATCTTTTGTAAATGGGAAGTGGACTAAGAAATGGAGGGGTGGGGAAAAGGGATGAAAACAGAATTGAAACATGCTAGGTACAGGTACCAACTCCCCATAGAAATGTAAACATTGTGTACTACAACCATGTACTAATAAAAAGTAAAATACACAGGAGGATGTGTACAGATTCCATACTGCACCATTTTGTATATGGGACATGTGCATCAGTGGATTTTGGTATTGCAGGGGTCTGGAACAAATCTCCCCTGGATACTGAGGATCTTCCGTGTTTATTGAGCACCACAGGGAGTTAAGCAGAGCGGCACCATCCAACACCTAGCCTGTGGAGCTTGTGGTCTTGTTGGGAGAGATGCACAATCCTCATGATAAGCTCATGTGGTGGGGGTGTGGACAGGATCACACAATTGGTTGCAGTTTTAAGTAAGGTGGTCAAAGAGACCCTGCTGGGAAGATGACATTTAGGCAAAGAGCTGAAGGAGGTGCAGGTGGGTGCTTCACTGCTATCGGCCTGATGTCAGTCAGTAGGCTACTGGGGCTGCAGGGAGAAGAGGAGGGAGAGGAAGGCAATTTTGGAGTCTACAGGAGGCTGAGTGCTTAGGGTTTTGTGTGACCCATTGGGGCTGCCAGTTCCAGCCTGAAAGGGACTGGGGTGTGAGTTTCCCCAGAGGAGGTCTGATCTGGTAATAGGATCTCACTGCACACATGCTGGAAAGAAGCTGTAGGGAGAGGAGGCAGCTGAAAGCCTAGGGAGGAGGTGATTAGTCATCCAGGTGGGAGATGAAAGGCTTGATGGAGATGGGGAGAAGGGCTTGGGTTCGGGGGTAGATGTGGAAAGAAGAGCCTCTGTGATTTGCTGGGGATGCCCACATGGATGGTGAAAGGGAAAGAGATGGAATAAAGTGAACCCCACAGCTCCCGGCCTGTGCGACTGGGAATGATGAAGTGTCATGTGCTGGGATGGAGACCCCTGGAGGAACAAACTCCAACAGCACAGACCCAAAATGCTCTATCAGAAAAAGTAGTGCCATCTTTCAGATTCCTTTCTGGCAATAGCACTCCAGAGAGGAATCCCTTACACTTCTAGTTGGCATGTAATTGCTTAGAAGGTGCCATGCCAGCCACACCTGGTGAGGAATTTTGGGGTTGGCCCGCTTGTGCCTTGCTGTCTGCCAAAACGACCTTCCCCCATCCTGTCATGCACAGGTGGCTGTGCGTCTTGACTCACTGATCTGGAGAAGGAAAGCCTCGGGGTGGTGTGCGGCAGTGGCAAACAGAGCAGAATGACTGAAAGAGAAGAATGCACAAGAAATGCCTGGCATATCCTTGAACTGCCTGTCACCCAAAGGAGGAAAGGAATTTAATCTAGCCAAAGCCAGAGGGAAGGAATAAATCAGGCCACTGGATAGAAGCTGCATGTTCTTGCTAGCAAAGCACAACTTTCTAGCACTTCAAAAAGGCTCAGAAGGGAGCTGATGCCCCGCACTGGAAACCAAATCCGACAGAACCAGGCTGTGCTCTGGACAGTGTCTTGGGTGTGAGAATTGGTGAGAGCAGAGATGGTGAAACTTTTAGAGATAGAGTGCCCAAGCTGCAATCCCAAACCCAATGCTGAAAGTCTCAACACTGCCATTAAACCTGAATATTGGGGTTTTAGTTTAGAAAAAACAACTGTTATCCAGTGCTCAGCTGCTGGGGCAACTTGGCTCCCATGCTGACAGAGAGGGCTCTGTGGACCCGCTGTGGCACATGTGCTGTAGGTTTGCCACCACTAGATTAGAGCAACCTTAAGCATCGTTCACCTTGAGGGTTCTGCATTTTGGTAGGTCAAATATCAAGCAGCCATTACATTAGAAATAACATTAGGAATTTTGCCAAAGCAGTGTAAAGGCTAGAAAACTAATTGAGTTTGGTAAGCTCACATTTGTGTCTGGTTGCATTTCACCACCATCATCAGCAGCATCTATTTGTCTTTTAACCCAATGTGCATGTATGAAATTGTTGAAAGCAAAATGAGTCTTTCATTATTGTCTGAGGAGCCCAAGAGAAGAGGTAGATTCGAAGGAAAGGGTTCTGCACTATGCATTACAAGATACACATACTCTGGCATAAGAGCCAAGAGCATTTAGGCAACTGTGTCAGCCTTCCTCTTTCTCGTGTCTCTCCTTTTATTTATTTCCCCCTTCTTCTTCAAGAACTGAGCTGTATAATACAATAATTCAGTAACAACATAAAACAGGAAACCAAAACTTTACCTCATAAATTTCAAATCCAGGATTATTGACTGGGCCAGCGTAGTAAAGCTGTTCTGAAAAATATAGAAAGTGTGAATATCAATATTCAGTTATCTGAAACAAAAGTGATTTGCTTATATTATCTGGAACAACTGGGGGAGGCTAAAGTAAGAGCAGCCATTGATGCACATGTGTTAGCTTCTAGATGTCCACCTATTCCTCATTCATTCGCTCATTCATTCATTCAGGCAGGGGACATTGGTTGAACACCTACCATGTGATAGGCACTGGGGATCCAGGGATGGAAAAAAGTCTCTGCCACACATTGCTTATAGTGTAATGAGGAGAATGTCAATACAGAGATAGCTAAACAGTAGGTAGGTTGGAAAAGGGGCTGAAAGAAAATAGGTAATGTGAGAGAGGCAGATACGGAGTGGAGACACCAGGCTGGGACGCACAGGGTTAAACTCTAAGGCCACCTCTTATCTGTTTGACCTTGAAGGTCAGTCTCTCCTGGACTCAGTTTTCTTGTTCTTAAGATGAGTATGATAAAATGGAAAACACTTCATGGGGTCATGAGGAATTAAAACAGTCAATTAAAACATGACTAATGCTCCCTGGGAAGTCCTGGATAAATGTTTGTGGGCACTAGGAACTGGGAGATACCATGTTTGATAGGCTGACTGGTCAGGGTTTGGCAAAGACATTTCTATGGAGGTGATGTTTACGCTAAGTCCTGACTTGGGTGGGGTCCAGTTCAGTGACAGAGCATTTGGCTAACGTATGTGAGGCCCTGGCTCTCATTCCCAGTATAAAAAAGGAAGGAAGAAAGAAAAGATGGAAAGAATTAAGAGTTAAACCCTGAAGGAGGAGAATAAGTCAACCGCTTAAAGGACTGGGGAAAGAGAATTTTAGGGCAACAGAGCATGGACAAAGGCCCTGACAGGAAAAAGTCTCAGAAACGGGAAGGACAGAGGGCAGGCGGGTTTACTGAAGTACAGAGAACAAGAAGGACTATGCGGAAAAGCAGGGAGAGACTGAGGGAAGACAGCCATTTCAGAACCTTGAGAATATGGTAGAGAGTTCGGTGGGAAAGGTGGTGAAAAGTCAAGAGAAATACCTAGTTTATGTTTTGCAGAAATGAAGGGCAGTATGAAGAATGGCAAGAAGTGGAAAAGGAGGCTCTTCAGTGGGCGGGAGAGTGATGGGTTGGTGAGTGTGGTAGTGGAGTTCGAGGTGGAGAAACACTGTTGAAATCAGCCGTTACAATGGTTTAGATCTAAAATGTTCTCCCAAAGTCTCGTGTGTTTGGTAGGTGAGTGGATCGTGGGTGCTATAGCCATCAGCGGGTTAGTTCAGAAGCACCCTCAAGCGCTCCAGCGCTCAGAGCTTTGGTGGAGAAATCACCCGTGCAGACCGGAGGACAGTTGGTGAGGTGGAGGTCCTTGGGGAGCGCAGAATCATGAGTGTTTCTCAAACAGGAGGGCCTGCTCAGCTGTGCTGAGTGCCACTTCCGTGTTTGGTGCCACACGTGCAGAAGTGTGCAGTGGATGTGGCAACATGGAAACCGTTTGTTGACCTTAACAACAACAAAAAAATTGGCGAGGTGAGAATTAGTGCCCAAAGAGAGTGGGTTAAAGAGGAACATAGAGGTAAAAAAACAGTTTCACTGTAGAAGGGAAGCATAAAAAATAAATGACAACTGGAGAAGGTGTGGAAGAGAGAGGTTTCTTCTTTATACAGTGTGAAAGCCAGAACAGAATACTTAGGTGAAGGGATGACCCTGTAGAAAGAAAAAGATGGAAATACAGGAGAGTGCGTAAGTGAAGCGCAAGGTTTAACAGAGCAGGAAACAGACCAAACTCTGTCCATTCAAGGGGGCTTTGCATCAGGGGCACCACTAAAGGAAATTAGGGAAATGGGGATGGATAATTCTTCCTTTAAAAATGCCTCTGCACTACAATCTGAGGTCTGAATTTCTAATAGATCTCTTCTTAGAATAAATTTTGGCTTTTGTTAAATGTCCATGTCCTTCACACATCTTTCTTTCCATTGGTCAAATTCTGGTACCTTGCAAGTATTACATGCATACATGGTAGGTGCCAGACATTTTTACCTCATTCCACTAAATATCTAGATCTGTTCATGTTTTAAAAAGGAAGTAGCTACAGCCATGCGTCTCTTAATGACAGAGTTGGCTCTGAGCAGCGTATCCTTTTGTGGCTTCATTGTCATGCACACACCATAGGCTGTACTAAGATGGCTGTGATGTCACTGGGCAATCTAATCTTTTTTTTTTTTTTTTTGCGGTACTGGGGATTGAACTCAGGACCCTGTGCTTGCTAGGCAGGCGCTTATTCCATTGAGCTATATCCCCATCCCCTTAGGCAATCTAATCTGTGGGGGTCACCATCGTATATATTGTCTGTCATCAACGGAAATGCCACAGTGTGGCACAGGAAGACTGTTTCAGGTTCAGGATAAGCATGCGTTGTATTGGAAAGTACTGCTTTGAACAATGTGGTATTGAGAACAGAAATATTTCAACTCCTTTCTTTAAGGATCTTGCAGTGCAGCTGGGCAAGATGCAATACAAAGTGTTAATTGTAGGAAGGCTGTGCTAGGCGTGAGGGTGCTGAACCTATGCATAGAGAATTCAGAGGGCCTCTTTGCTGGGATTTGTTTGCAGTTCCGGTGTTTTGCGTGATCTGAGGGCACACCATTCAGAGTGCCCCAAATTATCTTTGTCGTATGGGACATTCTCTGACCCCATCCAGGGCTATCATAACAGAGAGACAAAGAGACCCCTGACCAATCTTTTTCTGACAAAGGATCATTTCATTTCAACTCACCAATCTCTAGAGCTGTCCTCTTCCGGCCCAGCATTCCAGTTTTCTTAACAATTCTGTGACTCTTAGATATACTTTCAAGAAGTACCCATTGCTTTGTTAGATTAATGGATTTATGAGGCCCCCAACAAAGGGATGTGAGTGCTCTGAGTAAGAACCAATCAGGCAGGGTCACTCCTGCTGGCTATCAGGACTTGGGGCATGGCATGGTCCCAGCAGAGTACAGAATGAGGACTGGTTGTGCTCATCCCTGTCTGGTCTGGCTGGATTCCCTTGGGCACATTTGATGCCCACTTTATGCTTCTACACATTGCTATTTGGTGGCACAGTATGAACCGCTTGACCTAGGAAGCAGACAGATGAGCTCAAGACCCAGCTGTCCTACTCACTAGCTAAGTAATGGAGCTTAACCATCTTCCTACGCAGCCTCTGCATCTGCAGAATTCTACGCACACTAGCCGAGATGTGGGACCAACCTGGATACCTTCAGCTGATGCATGGATAAAGGAAACATGGCCATAAAGAAGAATGAAATTCTGTCATTGCAGGAAAATGGATGGAACTAGAGAACATTGTGTTACATGAAGTGAGGCAAATGCGGAAAGAGAAATGTCAATGTTTATTCTCATATGTGGAGATAAACAAACTGGAAGTAGAAGGGGGAGTCTTAAGGGAGGCGAAGGAAACTAGCAGAAGAGAGGACTGCAGAGGGCAGGAAGGGAGGGGCATGATCAAAGTATATCAGTTGTATGTATGGAAATGTCACAGTGAGGCCCACGAAGTTGTGCAATTAATATGCATTAATGATTATGATAAAATACAAAAGGAATGACTCTCACCAGGACATGGAGAGGACTAGAGACCTTGTATGCAACCAGACTGAGCAGAATGGGGACTCCCGGAAGGGTAGAAGTACTTGTTATAGTTGGTGCATTATTCACCTGGAAGGAGCAGTCACTTGGTAGCTGCTGAAACACACGGTGAGACTGAGTTTTAGACTCTGGGTTTTGGACTGAATTTTGGACAGCTGCTAAGTTCTTGACTTCTTGTTTGAAGAATGGACGATTATAGCTTTTTGTGAGACACCAATGAAATGACATCTAATATCCTGTAATGTGCACACCATTGCCCAAGCTTGCTCATTTGTGTTCTTCCTTATTAAAAGGTCCTTTGCTGAAGTGAGAGATTTTCATCAAGTGGGTCACTAGTACTTCGTAGCTTCAGCTGGAGTGTTTTGGGGCCCATGAAGTTCCTGAGAATAACAAGTCACCCAAGGAACTCACTATTTTTTTTAACTTGATAAAGCAACACCTAAAATGAAACCCTTGCTCCTTCTTTTCTCAGATCCTCTCTGATTCTGAGATTCCTTAATTAACATTCTCACACTCTGGTACTATAAAAATATCGTCAGTATATTTGCATGCTTTTCTTCCTTTCCTTCATATGAATATTTTTTGTTTGTTTCTAAAGTGCAGTGGATTAAAGAAATTCACCTCCCGGGTTCTGAACACATGAGTGCATTTCTGAAAATTGGTTTTATTTTTTTTTAAGAGAGAGAAATTGATTTTTATTTTATTTTATAGTTTTGTAGTGTTGGGAATTGGCCTTGTGCATGCTAGGCACGTTCTTTACTGCTGAGCTACACCTCAGCCCTGGAAATTGATTTTTAAGTTGTGGAAATAAAAAGCCCCAAAGGGTTTTGGATGAGACTCACTTGAGATGAAGGCTCAAGTATTGTGCGCTCTCTCTCTCTCTCTCTCTCTCTCTCTCTCTCTCTCTCTCTCTCTCTTTCTCTCTCTCTCTCTTTGTTCTCAATAACCAGTGCAGAGGCTGGTGTGGAGGAGCTGACTGAATGCATGAGCACTGCCAGACAGGTTCTCTCCACTTCCTGGCCCTTGCCAGGGCCTCATGAGAATTTCTTCTGATCTTCCACGTTTATTATAAAGACAGCATCAATATTCAAGCATTGTTAAGACACTTGACAATGTACAAATACTTAGAGTGACAATTTTTGATGCTAGGTAAAAAATTAGTATATCCAAAACAAAGATTTTATTGAAGAAGATAATACTTTAATTTCCCCTGGTGCTAGGGGTGGAACCCAGGGCCTTCCACACGCTAAGCATTGGCTCTACCACTGAGCTACAGCCCCAGCCCTCATTTATTTATTGACTTAGCATTTTGAGCTCTTTTCCTACATGCTGGGGCCAGTAGGGTGGGGATAAGGAAACAGGGAGGCAACCCCCGCTATACTGAATGGTTGGCAAAAAAGAATATATATGAAACATGGCTAACTAACATATTCAGTCCCCTGCCTAGTTACCGTTTAATTTTTTGTTTTGTGGTGAGAACACTTGAGATCTACTGTGTCAGCAAATTCCAAGGAGACAATGTAGTGTTACTAACCAGACTCACCACGTTGTGGGTAGGTCCCCAGCGCCCCATCTCGTAACTGTGAGTGTGTACCCGACAGCCCCGCCCTCTCCTTCATTCCTCGTCACCACCCTCTGCTCTGAGCGGAGGGGTCTGAGAGTTCCTTTTTTCTTGTAGGCTCTACAATGTCTCAGTTATTTTCTCATCACTGAGACACAATACCTGACCTCCACAACTTAATGGAGGAAAGGCTTACTTTGGCTCACAGTCTGCAGAGGTTTCAACCCACAGTTGGCTGGCTCTGGCAGGTTCCAGAGGGGCATGAAGGAGTGAGCTTGCTTATGGCATGGCAGTCAGAAAGCAGAGCGGGGGATCAAGGCAGGGCTGTGGGTAGACCCTTCTATGCCCTCCTAGGAGTGGCCCACCTCCTCCAGCCCGGCTTTGCGTCCCAAGTAACAGTGAGCTATAAACTGATCAGGGCATTAATCTTCTGATGACCGTCATGCTCCATAATCCTTCCAATCACTACCAAAAACCCCACCAACAAGCACATGGGGTTTAGGGCGGACATCTAGGTATAAACCACAACATCGTATAAATGGTATTCTGTAGGATTTGCCTTTCTGGTTTGACATTTCACTTAGCATAAATATCCTCCAGGTTTATTCATGCTGTTGCCTATGACAAGATTTCCTTTTCTAAGATTGAATGACATTCCAAAGTAGACAGACGCCATATTGCTTTTTTCCATTTATGTGCCAATGTTGTTTTCCCATATTGCCTACTGTAAATAATTCTTTGAGAAATAGAAAAAATTCTGCACTATTGGTAGGAATGCAAATTAGTACAATTAGTATGAGCAATAGTACAGGCCAACCATTGCACTTTTGGGCAGGTATATAGATATCCCAGGAGATGAAATCTCTGTACAGAAGGTATATCTGCACTCTTGGCAGCATGTGGAACTAGGACACTACAACCTTCCCTTTCCAAGAGCACAGGGAGGGAGCTCCAACCTAAGGGAGCATGTTGTAGGTCTACCAACCACACTGTCTTTGGAAGGAGAAGGAAGACTTGCATGCTTCATTTTAGCGAGCTCCAAATATACTGCTATTCTCCCTTCCTCCAGGTATGTCTGAGAGGCCCCGTCTGGAGGATGGCAAAGGCCCAGCAGAGCTTCTCCAGAGACTGGTGTTTCCTGAGCCTTCAGATTCAGACCTTGTAGATTAGGGTACTCATTTAAAATAGCATTGAGCTTGCCTGGGGGCCTTAGGTGTGTGTGGCTGCAGACTGATCCCCGTGGGCCCTAAAGGCTGTGTCAGGGAGTTCTTGGATTGTGGGCAATTTAGAAGGAAGCTCCAGGCTGAACTCAAGTCCAATTGTAATTTTTAAAATTACTTTATTTAGTGTCCTGATCTGCCAGTCTCTCCAGTTCCCAGGTCTTTTGTTTGTTTTTCAAGGCTAGGATTCAAACCCGGGGGCTGGCATATTTTAGACCACTTTACTGTTATCCTGCAGGGTCTCTGGGTTTTTCTGGAATCTCAGCACTGCATACCTGGGTGTCTCATCTCAGAAGGATACTGCAGGGCCTCCCTGTAAGGCTGCACAGATTGTCCCTGTTTGAGGGGGAGCAGACATCCAACCTCACTGTCTGGAACCAGGCTGAGTCCCACAGGATGCTTTTGCTGTTGTGTGCCACTGCCTCTCGGCCTATGGGGACCCTCCAGCCCTGGTAGAAATCAAGAGAGGGGGGACCAGAGGTCATCCCACATCAAGAGCCTAGAACAGGATTCTGTTCCATAGCTGATATGTGGAACACCTGGGATGTGTAGTGATGTGAATTTCTGGAAGAAGCCCTGGTCTGCAGACTAGAATAGATCTAAGGTAACACTGGGTTCCCTGGGATGGAGCCCAATCTCTCCATCCTGGTGATCTACTCCTGGATACAGCACTTGCTGATTTTTTCTTCTGAATGGAATCCCTCTCTTTCCTTTCACTGCTGCTTCCTGGCATGGTGTCCCAACACACTGCCCACCTCTGAATCATTGTTTCCAATGGAAAGGACCCCAAAGAACATTTCCTGCCAGAAGGTACCTGCTGTGGTTTGAACATTGCTTGGCCCCACCAAATCTCATGTTGGGCATGGTCCCCAGTGTCATGGTGTTGAGGGGTGGTAATGGAACACTAAAGAGGTATCTGGGTCATGAGAGATCTACCCTCTTAAAGGCATTAACGCCATCTCATGAGTTCTTGCTCTCTAGGGACTGGCTAGAGCAGGTTGCTGTAAAGTAGGGTGGTAACCTTTGTCTCTTCCTCTTTTTTCTTGCACCCATTTGCCTTTGCTTTTTCCACCATACGTGAAGCAACATGAGGCCTTCACCAGATGCAGTTGCTCGAGCTTGGACTTCTCAGCTTTCAGAACCCTGAGCAAACATAAATCTCTTCTTTATAAGTCACCCAGTCTCACATAATCTATTATAGTGGTAAAAAACAGACAGACAAGGCAGCTTCTCTTAAGGTGTACCAAAGCTGTGTATGAGCTAGCAGTGGTCCAAGGGAACTGGCTGACAATACATTTGGACCTGTTTCTGTGGGCGAGATCACTTGGGCTAGAAACTACATTGGAATGCCCAGGAACCTGGCTTTTGTACCAAGGACCGGGCAGGAGGTCTTTGGCACATTCTCTGGGTTGCCCCTGTGAATTATCTGAACTCCACACTTTAAGAGATGATGGGTGTTGAGGCAGAGGAACAAAAAGATTGTGCATAGGAGGGAGTGGATGGGCAGGGAGGAAGAAGTTTAAAGCAAAGATTATTGGAGGGGAGAGGGGCACAGTCAGTGTCTTTGTGTGTTTTCTTCATTCTTTTGGATAGAATTTTACTGCCACTGAATTGTAGACCACTGTGTATAATCTAAGTAATGAAAGGGAACTCTGACTGGATTTGAAAACTGGGATTCCTCGGCAGGAAGAGAAAGAGAATATAAGTTGTTGTGTTCTCCTAGCGACCTATTTCTGTGGACAAACATTTAATGTAACTCTCAAAATACAATTTCTAAATTGGTGTGCTGATTAGATCCACAGACATGGAAATGAGCAAGACGGCAAAGGGAGGAAAGAAAAGGGAAGAAATTGACTTCGTCTGCAGAAATCTGGAGCAGTGCTAAGAAAGAGCAGCGTGGTTGGGAATGCTAAGTAGGCATTGCAGAGGGCTGCACTGCTCAGGCTGCAGGGGCCAGGGCCTGTGCACAGCAGACCTCTTGGGATGTTTAGTTTGCTAAGATGCAAATACTAGTGAACCTGGGGTCAGATTGGGATGGTGTAGGGAGCTGTGAGTTGTCCTCCTTAATTAACTTCCTAAATGATTATTATATGAAATTGTGTGAGTCACTAGTTTGATTTATGAAATTTCACAACAGGCTAAGGACTTTGAGAGAAGCTTGTATTATCTTAGAAAATTAAAATTGCTTCTAGTCCTACTTTGTCATTATTCTTAATATGCTGGGCTGAACTAGCAGAATGAATCAACTGATGTCAAAGGACTGTTTCAATATGCTATTGGCTCATTTATAAATGCACTGGAATGTGAGTACAGAAAAAAAGCACCCAGAATTATAGGATGCCTTAGCAGTCAATGTATTCCTTTTTGTTTTGTTTAGCAAGGAGTTCTTTTGTGCTTGGTCTTTGGTAGGATCCATTGTAGAGTAGCCATTATTTCTGGGTCTGTGTTTTTCAGTTCAAGAGGATGCTAACTCAATAATTGAGCCATTGCTTTTGCTGAGTCTCCATGAATTTATGGCTGCCAAGTTATTATCACAAGCTGGAAATCCACAGTTGTTTCAAGTCTGCAGACAAGGAATAAAACACGAAGACAAGAAAGAGAGAAATGCAAGGAGATAGTGGCTCCAAATTTCCAATTCCATGGGAAATGCAAATGAGTATCTCTCCCTAGAAGTGCAAGGGAGCCAGGGAGACTCCTCATTGCTGACCACCAGGGAATACTAGGATTGGACCAAAGTCGTTCTCGCTACCCTGGAGGAAAAGTCTTCAACTTCTAAACCTCAAAGCCTCCACTGCCTCTCTAGGTACCTCCTTAAGGTGCAGACCTCCACTCTGAGATCGATGATGACTTAAAGGGCTCAGGGCCCTTGCTTGAGAAATTTACCATTGGCTATGAAAATAGCCACACTGATTTCTCATTGCAGCTTATCTGGCCAAATTCCATTCTTAGGACTTTATGTATATTATCCCATTTTATCCTTATGATAATCCCATGAGACTGCATGCGATTGTCCTTTTTATTGTACAGATGAGGAGACAGAGGCTCAGAAAGTTAAGTAACTTGCCCAGGGCCACTTATGTGTGATGCGGTAGTAAAGATCTAGCTCTCTGCAGTTTGGGCTTCAGACTTTGGGCTTATCCATTAAGTTAATGGTTCTCAAAGTGTGACCCATTATCGTCACCAAAGGAATTAGAAGACATGAAAATTCCCAGGCTTTTCTCTGGATGTACTGAATTGGAAATTCTGGAGTGGGTCCAGCAGTCTTCAGCTGAACACTCCCTCCAGGTGATGCGGATGTATGCTTTGTTTTGAGAGACACTGTGCTGGGGTGGGCACCCACTCTATCACTGCAGTGTGACTGTGGGGAGCAAGAAATTCTGCCAGCATAGCATGGCTTTGGTAGCACACTGCCCACAGCTACTAAATGACAGTGAGAATGGTCATGGCAGAAACTGCATAACGCCTCAGGTGACAGAGAACCATCACTCCCTCCATGGGTCTATAGGTTCATCCACAGGAAGAGATAGGAAGAGAATTTGTCATCTGAGCTATTCACAGTAGTTGATAGAGGACAGGACAAGAAACTGGGACAGGGAGAGGTTGACAAAAGAGTGAAGGGACCACTGGAGCAGAACATCTGAGGGAAGGGAGCTTGCAGATGCAGGTGGTCTAAAGTAACCCCAGAGCCCTGAGATAAGTAAAGAGGTAGAACAGAGGCGACATGGTTGTGTCATGGCAGAAATCAGCGGCCAAATTGCTGGAGCTTGCATTTGTTAGTGTGTGAAAATTCAGCAACTGAATGACGGGGCCTGGAAGCATTGTGCTCTATTGCTGGTTTGTTTTATAGATGAAGCTGTGGTGGTCCCATGTCTCTGGAGGTTCATTACAGAGCTTGTCAGGCCATCAGCAGAGATGAATGCTTTTCAAGGTAGCACCTGCCTGGAAGGTGGTTTTTGCCATGCATTTAACTATCGCAGTGCACGGCATAAGATATTTTGCAGAAAGTATTTATGAGTTTCCCCCCAAGTCTAAGTGATAAACAAATTTCCTTCCCATTGCTCATCTCAAGTTCCCTCCGTTTCTTAAACCCGTGGGAAGGGGCACATGGAAACAGGAATAGCAAGGGTGCTTGACATCAGCTGACAGAATCAGAATGGCAGATGGAGATAAAATGGTTAATATTGGAATTTGAATAGACACAGACAGTGAGATTAAGAAGGCTTTTCAATTAATAATATTCAGAGCATCCTTAGGTGTCCATATTCAGTAAGAACCAGGACCGGAAGGAAAAAACAACCTTCACTAACAGAAGGGAAGAGAGGACAGGTAACCCACAAGTCCCCACTGTCATTAAACCTTTGACTAATTTGTGTATGTAAAATCACTGTTATATCAAATCCCTTAGATGTTGTTAGGGGTAATATCTGCCTTTTGGGCAGTATCATACTGGAATTTAAATGTACCTCTCAGGAGATCCACTTTGCTGTGTATTGAAGTTCATCTAGTTACAGTGGGATCCCCCACTTTGCACAAACACGTAAAGTGAGGAAAGTTTAGATTTACACAAAAGATAGACCAGGGAGCAATTATTTCCTGGATGAAAGAATTCTTCAGCTTGCAGGTGTCACTACATTTTTTAGTTACAAGCTTTTAAAATTAATGCATTTAAAATCAAGCCTAAATCTCATCTTTTTCCTATGCCTTACACAGCACATGAGTGAAATATGTCTGTGTGTATCTGCTGTGTTTCATAATAGATTTTACTCCCATGCTTTTGTGTTATAAGTGCCTTTACAGGGACAGATGCACCATGAGTCAGCAGTGCTTGTGGGCATTGCTGTCTTCTGTACTCTCTGGCATCCTTAAGTCCTTTGACACAAATATGGCATCACTAAGTCCTCTCAGCATTTCATTGTGTGGCACCGTGTCAGTTATAGATGTAAAGGCCTCAAAGAAGTCATTGGTCTATAGACTCCTGAGTTTATTATTACATGTGTACCCAGTGTATACATAAATAGATATACAGGTAGTTTATTTTATGTATTTCTTAAAGCCTTTGAGATAATCAATTTAGGAAAAGAAACATGTTTATTTTGACTGGTGTTTTGGGAAGGTACAGTTCATAGTCTACTGGGCTCATTGTTTTGTGCCTGTGGTGGGACAGCACATCATGGCAAGGGTGTGGAGTGAAGCACAACCTCTCAGCTCATGGCCAGGAAAAGAGGAGAGAGAGAGAGATTGAGAGAATCCCCTAAGCCTTTGTAGATCCTCTTCAGGTCATACCCCTTAATGACCTAAGGCCTCTACAAGAAGCATCACCTTCTAAAGATTTTCCTCTCCAAATAACGCCAGTCTGAGAAGTGAACCTTTAAATATATGTGTCTTTGGGGAATGTTATAGTTTCAAACTATGTCAGTTTGGTGCAACTGATATCCACAAGTCAATCCATGAAATAATAGATTATTTTTGGAAGCCAGTAACTCATACGGTATTCTCTGGTTGTCCTACCCTGCTGGAAGTCATAGAGATTTGGCTAGAACTAAGTTTGCCAGTTGATGTGTCTCATATCAAGAGTGACAATCATATGTTCATCTTGTGTACTTTCTGGCTTTAATCTGGGCTTCACTCAAATCTCTACATCTATTTCTAGCTGCAAGTCCCATTTCTACGTGGCCCTGGATGATGTAATAACTACAACACAAGCTTCCCCTTCTTTTGAATAATCTCTCTTCATTTTTATTTGCATATCAGAGTGGCTTGCTACTACATTCAGGTGGGCAATTTAACTGCACCATCAACAGGAAGTCCTACAATTAATTTGGGGCTGTATTTAGCTAGTTATTTCAGTCTCATTTTTATGAGATAAGATATTCTGGGAAACTTCTTGAACAAAATGAACTGAGAACAGAGTTCAAGATGTAGTGAACTTTTCATAAATCAGAATTTATTAAGGGGCTGGGCTACCCATGACTCAATTCCAAGCTAGATAAAGTGATTCCAAATCCATACTATGGGGAAAGTCCCTATACCAGGCAATAATGAAACGTCTTGTTGGGGCCGTGGGGATGGAGCATATGGATGGGGCAGATCGGATGTCAGGTTGCTCGGAAGGGAGTGAAAATTCCCACAGTCGTGCATTCTGGGAGGAGGTCAAGTCACCAGTAGAGAATGAGAACGTTAGAGGTTGATGGAATGATGCGATCAGGAAAGACTTGTCAATCAGTGGCCAGGAAATACTGAGGTGCTGAATAGGAGATGCAATGGGATGAGGGCCTCCCTGGCTTCCCCATGAGCCAGAATCCTTACTTCCTGTGTGTTTTTATGGGCAAACCCTCCTGAGTTGATGAGGCAGCTCTGAAGTTTATTCAAACTATTCCATCTCACAGCTCAGTGTCTCTCAGATAGGGGAAGGACCCTAGCATTTCTAAAGCATACAGCATTACATATCTTTTCTTAGTCTTCATTTACTCAATAATGAATCAGGGCTGCTCTTATTTAACAGCTGAAGTAGCCAAGAACCAGAGAGAAGTCTCTGTCCTCAGGTGTCAAAGGCAGCTGTGGAAGAAAAGGAAGCAACCATTCCTAGTCCCTGGTCCTATTAGAAGGTGCTTGTTCTCCCTCCTGGCAGCCACACTGTATTCTGACACCCACAGTTTAAAGGATGAGAGGTTTATTTTGGCTCATGTTTCAGTTCATAGTCATCTGGGTCCAGGAAAGTTGCTCACAGTGTAGTGTTCTGGAAGTCTAGAGACCAAGGGAGGAACCAGGGAGGGAATAAACTCTTCCAGGTCACACCCCCAGCAACCTGACTGTTCTAAGCAGATCCCACCTCCTCATAGTAAGTTAGCTATAAGTCCGCATAATCTGCTCACCTTCCCCAAATCCCCACCTATGAGCACACGAGCCTCTCGGGGAACACCTAGATGTAAATCATAACACTTAGCAACCTTGATCTGAACTATGGTGAACTGTAGTCAGATGTTCACCATGGTGAGCCTCAGAGGGCACCTACACTCAGCAGTTCTGGCCTTGAGCTCTGATTTACAACTTCTCCTTACAGCAGTGGCTCTCAGACTTTATCCTGCAACAGAGCCACCTAGAGAAGGGGTTGGCAACCTACAGCGGCAGGCCAAATCCTGTTCCATGAGAGTTTTCAAGTAGTGGCAAGCTAAGAATGATTTTGATGTTTGCGCTTTGGAAGGGTAGAAAAGAAATCAAAAGAAAATAACATCTCACTGCATGTAAAAATTATATGAAATCTAAATTTCAGTGCCCACAGTTAAAGTCAGGCCAGAGGGCAGTTGTGCTCATTTGTTTTCATGCTGCCTGTAGCAACTTTCCCTGGCAAGGCCACAGGATCGCTGGGAACATATGGTCTGCAATGCCTAAAATAATTGTTGTTTTGTTCTTTACCACAGATCTACTGACCTATGACCTCTGGGGTTTGTAAAATGCAAATTGCTAAGGTTTAATCTCAGGGTGTTTGACTCATTAAGTATGGATGGGAACTGAAATTTATATTTCTCATAATTTCTTACATGGTGCTGGTGTTGCTGGTCTGAGGACCACACTTGAAGAACCTGCCTAATAACAAGGGGAGTGATCCCCAAAGTGATCATTTGATCCTTATAATTTGACTGTAGTCTTTAAATCCCTTTTCTAGTCTCAATAAAGGGTGGAAATAAATTCATCTCTTCCCCAAGATAATTTTATTTATTTTTACACAGGATACCTGGCCGAGAGGGGTGTAGAACTGGATAGAAAATCAGCCCCATACCCTCCTGCTTTGCAACCCTGGGGTAAGCTACTCAATTTCCTCTGTATATAGGAGAAAACAAACTATTTTCTCCTGTATATTGTCAGCAAAGAATTCTCTGATCATGAAGAGAGTGGATTTTTACCTTCCATATCAACCAATTGTTCAACATCAGCCAAGTGTCTTAGAATTCAGTACAATTCAGAGACTCATTGGAGTTGGCCTGGATCCCACAGATTAAAGCCTATTCCCACAAGCTTGCACTTCCCTTTCATTTCTATACTATAAGTATTAGGTTCCTAGGTTCCCAGACTCCCCATTTCTGTCTGATTTGGCTACAACTCAGAAGTTCCCATGATGGCTCTCCAGGGTTGGAGAATTTTCTGCAGGGGTTCACAGAACTCAGGCAGCACTGACATTTATCAGTTTATATAGACAGGATAAAGAGTACAGATGAATGGCCATACAAGTGGCACATAGGGACAAGTGTGTGGGAAGGGGTGCAGAGTTTCTGGGTACGCCACCCTCCTGGCACCCCAACATCTTCAGCAAGCTGAAGATGATCCATACTTTAGAGATGAGTATAGAGGGTTTGTCACAAGCCATGAGTGACTGTTATCTCAATTTCTAGGCCTTCTCTTCCTGGTGGAGGAAGGTGGGTGAGGCTAAGAGTTTTAAGCTTCTGACCATGGCTTTGTATTTCTGGTGACCAGTCCCCTTCTAAAAGCCCACCAGAGTCACCTTATTAGAATGAAAAAATGTTCCTGTCACCCAGAAATTTCAAGGAATTTAGTAGCTCAGTGCCAGGAACCAGGTCTGTGACCCAATAATAGAACAAAGGTTCTTCTAGCCCTCCCATTGCTCAGGAAATCAATCACAAAGATTTTAGGAGCTGCCAGGAACCAGAGGTAGAGACAACATATGTATTTCCTATTATGAATCACAGCATCACAGAAGCTAAGAACAAGAGTTTTATACCTCATGAGATTGGAACAAACAGGAAATAAGTTAATACAGTGGCATCCTTGGAAACACATCAAGTATTATGATAATGCCAGTTGTTATTATGAAATGTCTGTCAGGGAAAGGTAGTGTTTTTTAACTTTGGTTAAACATTAGACTTATCCTGCTTAGTTCTGACTCCCAAAGATTCTGACCTAATTGGTTGGGGGTGTGGATTACGTGTTGGGATGTCTTCAAAATTTTTAAGGGAGATTAAAATGCAGCACTGTCGCTAGAAATAGAATGAATATCATGTTGTATGTGCAATATTCTGTTTCTAGTGGCCACATTTAAAAGCTGTAAGTAATTTTACTAATAGAGTAATCGTGGGTCTTATTGTCAATAGGAAATACCTTGATATCTATTATTTGACTCAGTGTTGTGCGGATCTGATGCTTCCCCCAACGCCGGTCTCACCTGATGGTGCTGTGGGGAGGTGGTGGAACCTTTCAGAGGTGGGGCCCCCTGCAGGAATAAATCAGGTCACCGGAGGTGTGTCCTGAAGGGCATGTTGGAGCCCCAGCCTCTTCCTGTCTCTTTTTGCCCCCTGGTTGCTACAAGGTGAACGGCATTACTGTACCTTGCACCACTGCCCGGGATGTTCTGCCTTGCTGCCGTCCCCAAACCGACAGAGACCAGCAACGATGGACCTCTGAAATTGATCCCAAATAACCCTTTCCTCCTTTAAAAAATTATATATTTTTTTATCAGTCAAGTTTTGCGGTACGTAACATCCCCATTCCCCGTGTGGAGTTGGCGCATGCGCACAGACACATGCACGCCTCTCAGCCCCTTCCCTCTCCCTTCCCTGACTGCACCTCTTGAGCCCCTGCCCGCACTGTCTCTCAACTTACTATTGCCTACATTTTATTTTGCTCTTTGAGCTTCTCATGTAAGAGAAGCCATGTGATATTTAAGCTTGTGCATCTGATTAATTCCACCCAAGATTACGGTCCTAAGGTGCATTCATTTTCCTACAGACAAGTCAAGTTTATCCTTCCTTATGGCAGAGTAGTGCTCCACTGTGTGTAAATATCCCATTTTCTTTATCCATTCATCTGTTGATGGGTATATGGGCAGCTTCCAGGATTTAGCTACTATGAATCGTGCTGCTGTAAATATGGACGTCCATGGATCCCTGTAATAGGATGTTCTTAACTCTTTCAGGAAGATACCTCGAAGGGAAATAGCTAAGTTCATTATCACAGGTATTTTGTCATAGTGACAGCTAACCCACTCAATGTATTTCCCTCAAATATTATCTCAGCATTTGAATGGATCCTGTTTTTACTCAAATATATGTAAGTGGAGGAAACAATATTTTGAAGTTATAGTCTCGGTAAGGCTGACCCATTTTGCAGTCTTGTCTGACTTGGAGACTAACTAGTCAGATGCAGTTTTCAGAGGAATGCACTGTGGGGGGATGGATGTGGCACCACACAGCTCAGTGACAGCTGATACCAGAAGGTACCGCCCACCTCGGACACAAGTCTGTTCACCACCCGCAGGCTGCTGCGGGGCTCTGTTTCGTGCTTATATGTCAACAGCAGCTTGGGCTTAGGTTTGATTGACTTCAATTCTCCCTGGTGTTATTTTCCCCCTCCTTCTGGGCTCAGTGTTAATCACTTCTTTGGATTACAGTCATTCCCATAGTAGGTTTGTGGGTGGGTTAAGAAATTTTAATAACTCAAGAAGCCTCTGAATTTAAGGTGTTAGTGTCTCTGGCTGATATGATTTACATAATTATTTGTTCATGCAACATTTGTATATCATTTCTCTGATTGCTTTATACTACAGGAAACTCGATGGCAGTTCCCCAACTGCTGGTGTCTCAGCCTGTGTACGCAGTCACCATCCTCATAGCAATAAAGCAAATAAATGGCTGAAGGCTGCCTAGCATTCATATGAGGTAAATCTCAGCCTTCCAAGCTGTTCACCCAACTGGGCACCCTGAACTGTTGGGGAAAAGTAACTCTCCTGTGTTTTAAAATTCTATTGAGGCTATGCGCAGAGTAACACGTTGTAAGTTTTTCTTAAGGTTGGAGTATCAAGACAATTTACTGTTTGCTGCTTTTGGTCTTTGCTGGGCTTAAGAGTAATTTGATAGTCACTCTTAAAGCCGGACTTGTGGACTCTTATCTAGTCCCTCAAATGGCCACATGTACATTTAATGAAAAGTATTTATTTTATCTTTACTCTGTGTTGGCTCTTTTTGCTATGTATACAGAAACAGAGACGAGCAAGAATTCCTGCCTTTCGAGGAGTTCAGAGTTTAATGGGACACAGACACACAAAAGAAGTGAGAACAGGACTACAACAGAGTAGAACTGGACGCTTTTTGGACCATGCAGAGGGAACAGTTCATTTGGTGGGGCCAGAAGAAGGCTTTTTAAAGTAGGTCTCAATGGAAGGCAAATGCAGAGCAGGTGCCGCAGGCTTAGGGGACCAAGTGAACAAGGCAATGTGTGTGGACACACAGTGCTCTGTGTGTCAGAAAGTGGCAATGTTTTGTTGAGGAGGTTGCTAAAGGTGCAGATGGGAAATGGGGCAGATGTAGCTGGAGAAAGAGAATAGTCACATTCATGGTGCCCTTTGGTTTTTGAAAAAATGCAGACCTTAGAATTAACCCGGTTATATCTAGGTAACTACTCATGAATGAATGCATAAAAAATTATGGTCTGTATACACAATGGAATGTTATTCATCATGGAAAAGAAGGAAATTCTGTCACTTTCAGGAATGTAGGTAAAACTGGAAGGCATGTTAAGAGAAGCAGCGCTCAGAAACACAGATACCACATGTTCTCACCTGTCCATGGAAGCTAATGATTGATATCAAAGACATAGGAATGGAATAATGGTTACTACAAGCAGGGAAGAGTGTGGTGGCCAGGAGGTGGGGAGAGGTGGTTCATGGGTACAAGCATGCAGGGAGATAGGAGAAATAATTTTAATGTTCTGCAGCATAGCAGAATACCTATGACTGGAAAAATTAATTGAATATTTCAAAATAGCTAATAGAGAAAATTTTGAATGTGTCTGACACAAAGAAAATGACAAAAGTCTGAGGCAAGAGATAAGCCACTTACCCTGCTCTGATCATTACATGCTCTGTGCATGTATTGACATGGCATACTGTAGCCCATAAATATGTGTAATTGCTATGTGCCACTTAAATAGAAGAAATGGGTTTTAAAAAGAGTTTAGACTTTATTCTACAGAAAAGGGAACCCTTTGTATCTTTGGGGAAGGGATGAAGTCAGGGGAAGGGAACTTTGTTTGAGGAACCCGCTGGGGTGGTGTGAGTAGAGTGATGCAGAAGAGGATAGCCAGGTGTGCTGTACTGCCACTTGTGGTGTTGCCAAGGGCTCCCATTTCCACATTTAGGCTTAAGGACTCTTATTGTGGGAAGCAATTGAAAAGATAATGAAAAGCTGGGGCTAGGGCTATGGGTACTGATTGTAGGTGGCAGCCTATGAAGCAGTCTTTCTTGAGTGGTTCGCAGTTTATTATCAGCTCCAAGGGCTGATAATGTGTTTTTACAGAACATTATGCAAAATCAGGAATGCTTGCAGACCACCAAAGGTATTATATGCACATATAAAACACACACACACACACACACACACACACACACACACACTCAGCTGAAAACCATGTGAAAGGCTTCAGATAACCTTCAGATAACCTAAAAGTAAACAAGAAAGTGATTTTTTTTCAATTTTCTGGGATAGTCACATTGAAGCAGTTCGAACTAATTGGGGCTGAACTTCACCTCTCAGGCTGACTTGGCTTTTAGCTTGTTTTCCTTTCATGCACACGCCACACACAGCAAACTGGAACAGCTGTCTTGTGAATCTCACTGGACAGTTACTGCGCCCTTGGGGGCAGAAATTATTCTTAGTTCATTTTAGGCTCCCTGAAGAACTTGACACAGAGTAGGGACTTAGTTATTATGGAAGGAAGGAAGGAAGGAAGGAAGGAAGGAAGGAAGGAAGGAAGGGATGGGGGAGGAGGGAAGGAAGACAAGAGGAAAGGAGGACTGGCTGGGGGCTCCCTGTAGCTGAGAATTTGGGGTTGTCCTGGATGAGAGCAGTTAGGAGTGTTAGTGAAGACTGACTAGTGATGAGCTCACCATGCTGAGGGTGAATGAACTTGATTAACCAAAATACATGCATGTGCTCAATTAAATGAAATGTATTTCCAATACACTGAGTGAGGAAAGCTGATATCATTCTAGAGTAAGTTAACTAGGGAGAAAAAGCATCCTAATTTTAAACATGGACTATTGGGCAAAAAAATATCTTGAAGTCTAAAATCTAAAATCTAAGTACTTTAAAGATAAATTCCCAATTAACATATTTATATGTTTGTTTGCACTTTTGTTCATCCATTCATTGGGCGCTAAGATTATGAACTCTGAAGCCAGCCTGTCTAGGTTCCAGCCATGGGTCCCTTACCCACTCTGTGGCTTGCTACCACTCCCTCAGACTGCACCTCAGCACCTGCATCTGTAAGGGTAGAGTACTGATCAGAATTCTCAAAGTTGGGGTGGGAAGTCAGTGGCTTCTTGGATATAAAGCTCTAAGAACAGCAGCTGGTATAAATTCTTATTAATGCCAGCTATTTTGCTCTGTCTGAGTGTCTGTATTTAATGCTCCCTACATATCAGGCACAGTCAGCTGGACACAGTTAGCTCACTTTTCTCTAACTCACTAGCCTGCTACTCTTCTGTAATGCACAACCCCTCTTCTCCTCCTTGTCTGCACCTACCAGGCAAACCAAGACCCTAACTAAGACGCCTCTGTGTAATTAAAACTTGAATCTGTCCTGCAGCTGGCCTTCCCTAGAAGTTGTTCTCTTCTGATTGTTCTCTCCTTCCACTGGCCAAGAGGCAGCGTAGCTCAACCTCACATCCACTTACCTATCTCCACACTCAAGGAAGCTAGGAATTTAGACAGCAGGGATCCTTCAAAATTACCCAGTTATCCTCTATAAACAAAAGGTCTAGAAGAGGTTGACAGCTGCTTAGGTCAAGTTTTAAGAACTTACATGAGCTCTTTTGGGCCAAACTAAAGCAAATGCCAAATCATGCTGCTAGTAGTCGGTAGTAAATTTGTTTGTGGCCAAGACAATTAAGCAAAGGTTCTCTCCTATGTACATACCAATACTTAATCTCTTACACTGTATTAAGTATTACACTGTATTAAGTATTAAAAGTCACCTAGAGATAGTTTAAAGTGTATGGGAGGATGCATGTAGGTTCAGTGCAAATATGACTCAATTTTAGAAGGGACTTAAGCATACACGGATTTGGATATTTGCAGAGTAGTCCTAGAGCCTGTCCCCCATGCCCAACAAGGGATAATATACTAGGAATAAGGGGACAAAGAAGATGCTGTTCCACCAGAAGGAGTTCATAGTCTGGTGTGGATGTCAAGAAGGGCAAAGTGTTCCAGTACAACATAGCAGGCTTTATAAAAAAAACTATGTGCCATGCATACAAACAGGACACCAAGGAGACCATCTGCGGATCACACCTGTGTTCATTAAGCTTGCATCTGACCAACCTTCCCGTAAGTCCCTTGTTTGCTTTTCTTGCAAGGCAAACTTCCTTCATCTGTACCCCTCAGCATGGGAAAGAGATGCCAACCTCTTCTAGACCTTTTGTTTAGAAAGGATAACTGGGTAATCTTGAAGGATCCCTGCCATCTAAATTTCTAGCTTCCTCGAGTGTGGAGATAGGTAAGGGGATGTGAGGTTGAGCTACACTGCCTCTTGGCCAGTGGAAGGAGAGAACAATCAGAAGAGAACAACTCCTAGGGAAGGCCAGCTGCAGGACAGATTCAAGTTTTAATTACACAAACGCATCTTAGTTAGGGTCTTGGTTTGCCTAGTAGGTGCGGACAAGGAGGAAAAGAGGCATTGTGCATTACAGAAGAGTAGTAGTCTAGTGAGTTAGAGAAAAGTGAGCTAATGCAATGTGCTTTCTGCTTCTCTGCTTTGAGCCTGCCTACCTCATGCCCTTGTCAGCAATCCGAATGGGGAAGGCAGTGACATCTAGAATTTAGTAAGCTTCATGGTTTTTCCTTTTTATATTTCACTGCTGCATTGAGGAGACCTGACCCTAAAGAAATAATTGAGAGAAAAACCTGGAAATAATTTTGACTTTGCATGGGCTTTTGGAAGCTATCATTTCCTCTTGCTGCCCACTCCCTTTTATAAGGTGCCACTACTCACAGTAACAATTTTCCATTTGGAAATCATTGCCCGTGTATAGGTGCATGTTGATGTTCACAACAGCCCTGTGAGGTAACCCTAGGGGGAGGCTTCTTGTTATTTTTATATAATAGATGCTGATAAATGAGGTTAAGCCTATCCATCCAGAGGTGAAGGATAGAGCCGGGACTCTGGCCTGGAGGTCCTGGCCTTGAACACAAGCTGTCAGCAGGGCAGGTGGCTTACCTCCTTTCTTCCTTCCACAAAAGGAAAATTTGGGTCGCTCAACCTCACAGATGGGGTAGGAGTAATTTAAAACAGAGGTACCTTTACTGATGAGAGCTATGTCAAGATACAGCTCTCTGATGTCCTCCCCTAAAAAGGAAAGAGAAGAACAACTTTGTTATTGTGTCTTACCAGTAGCACAATACATGGAAAGCATTCAAGTCTTCTACCAGCAAGGTAAAGAGTCTTTTCTTTCCAGAGCAGAGGCTCTGTGGCTGGCACAGTGTTCTTCTTTGCATGGTAAAACAGTCTTTAACCTTTGCTAAAGGTCATTAGGGTGATAGCTGCTTAGGTTAAGTTTTAAGAACTTACATGAGCTCTTTTGAGCCCCAAACTAATGCAAATGCCAAATCATGCTGCTAGTAGTTGGTAGTAAATGTGTGGCTGAGACAACTAAGCAAAAGTTCTCTCCTATGTACATATCAATACTTAATCTCAAAATGCTTTCATTGTTTTTTTGCTGGGTGTACTTGTTTTATGTCATTCAGATGAGTGTCTAGGATCTTTTTAGTACAAGACCATAGCTCTAAGTGTGAGTTCTACTCTACCTAGGTATTACTCAGAGAGAACTGAAAGTGAAGATAGGAGTAGAATTAATACTGGAGGGTGGAAGTGAGGGTCATAGGAGTTTAGTCACCCAGTTGACTTATGTTATAATTATGTCTTAGTTACTTTTGTTACTGAGACAAAATATCCAATGCCCCAAATTAAGGGAGGAAAGGTTTATTTAACTCAAAGCTTGTGGCAGTTTCAGTCCATAATCAGCTGGTTCCAAGGCAGGGTGGCAGGTCACAGGGGCAACAAGCCAAGGCAGCAGAAGGCAGCAAAAGCAGCAAGAGCACAAAAGGGAGGAGTTCAGAGAGCAAGACTCTTTCCTTCCCTTACACTGTGTGCAAAGTCCCAGCCCCAGGGTGGGTGCAGCACTCACATCCATAGTCCTAACATCGGACCATGAATCAGTCATAAACTCCAGAAGCCCACCCAATGACTGCATGAGGCTTTGGGGGAATATCCATACAAAAATATAACATTCCACCCCTGGACCTCAAAGACTCATGTACACCCCTTATGCAAAAGACATTTTAGTCCAACTCTAAGAGTTGTCAGAGTTGTAAAAGTCACAGTGCTGCTGAAAAGTCCAAGTATCAACTCTCCTCTGAGATTTAAAACAAATTCTTAACTGTGAGCCCCTGTACAAACGAAAAGTTAAACACTTCCAACATTCAGTGGTAGAAGATAAACATTACCATTCGAAAAAGTACAAACAGGAGGATACAAAGCATCGGGACCAAAACAAATCCAATAGCCAGCAGGGCAAACGTTAAGTCCTGTAGTTCCATGGAATATCTGAAGCAATCTGTGGTAAATTGTGAGCTCCAAAGGGCTTGCGTGACTCCACCCCTATGACACTTGTAGCTCCTAGGGCTTCTTTTTTGGAGCTGCTTTGCTCCCTCCTTGCAGCTTTCCTCAGAGAATCTATATTTCTGGCTTTTCCAACCTGTTGGGGTCTCCACTGCACTTTACGTTTCTCACTCACAGCTTCACACACTGCCCTCTCAGGGGCACACTGCCTGGCCTCCCAGGCCTTCTGAAATCTAGGTGGAAGCCTCTTTAATCTCAGAACTCTTGCATTCTCCATGCACCTAAAACCAGGGCCGTATGGATGATGCCAAGGTCTTCTACCACCTGCAGCAGTAGCAAGGCTTTCTTCTCTCTTGGCTGTAGGGGCTGAGAATCTGGATTGGTAGACACTCTGAATTCAGTTCCAAGGAACAAATTTTTGGCTGCTGCCACCCTTCTGGAGCATGGTGCTCTGTGGTTTTCTCTTCAAAGCAAAGTTTTCCACCTTGAAGCTTTGAGGCTGCAAAAGGTGGAGATTTGTTGCTTCTTTTGGTGCCCCCAGGTAATCTTTTCGCTTCCTTTGTTCCTCCTCAGCAATCAAGATCTCCTTAGCTCTATCTTTGCAGCCCACAGATTTATTGGAGTTTTCTTTTTGGCCAAACTCACAATGTTTTAAATCATCCTGCTGGGCTCTTTCTCTTGATTCTTAACATAAATCTGGCTAAAAGCCTGCAACAATAGCCATGCCATCACTTCAACATTTGACTGCTTTGACGTTTTCTTTGCCAAATTAATCAGTCTGCCCACCTTAATCTCAGTTTTGGGCAAAGTCTCTGGACACAAGAAAAATGCAGACAAACCCTCTACCAAGCCATAACATACATCATATAGACTCCAACAACCAGTGCGGTCATTCGGCCCAGCAAAAACCTCCCTAACCTGGTCTTTACCAGCAGGATTTCTATCAGCCTTCTGGTCTTCAGAGCTCTAACCAGAATCTCCCATACAGAAGAACCTAGGGCATTCGAGTGCTTCTCTTTCAGCCAGTATATCTGAACCTTTCCATTCACTTCCCACAAGCCATTTCCAAAGGCTCTTGAACCACATGGTCAGGTATAGTCACAGCAACGACCCCACTCCTGGTACCAAATTCTGTTTTAGTTACTTTTCTTTCATTGCCTGAGGCTTTGAGGGGACATCCAGACATAAACCATAACAAGTTAACATGTGTCAACTGAGTGTGTGATATAGGAAGAGCTTGTGTCAGGTTATAGAACATGTTAATAATTTCTACTTACGCAGAATGATGCCAAATCGAATGTTGAGATTTGGTTTCAAATGTTTGGCACATTCGTCAACAGAAAAGCCAAAATCCTGTAATGGATCTGCTAAGAGGGAAACAACAGATTCACTATGAGTGCATTGCACATTCTGATAACTCATATTCAAAATTCATAATTATATTACTTGGTTTTACACTAGTCACTAAAATTTATTCAAATTGTTGTGTGTGGTGGCACATGCCTGTAATCTCAGCATTTTGGAGGCTGAGGCAGGGGGATCATTGTGAGTTCAAGACCAACCTGGGCTACAAAGTGAGCTCAAGGCCAGCCTAAACTTCTTAAGGAGACCCTGGTTCAACAGTACAAAAAAAAAATTATTCAAAACATATTTCTCAATACTTTTTTCTTAGTAATACTGGGGATTGAGTCCAGAGGTTTTACATAGAGCTGTATCTTCAGCCCTTTTTTAACTTTTATTTTTGAGATAAGTTCTCACCAAGTGGCTAAGTTGCCCAAGCTGGGCTTGAATTTGTGACCTACTTGCCTCAGTCTTACAGAGTACTGGTATTATAGGCATGCAACAGCATGTCCAGCTTTAAAAAAATTTTTAAGTCAGTGATGTTTTTACCAGCTCCTCCCAGTCTCTCCAAAATCAACATCACATTCACTTTTGCAGCTTGTCACTGTCAGTTGTTCAATGTCATATTCATTTTGACAGCAATGTGTCAGTCCATTGAGTAAGCACGTCTTAGTTATTGTATTATCTTGTCACTTGCCAATACTTTTGTCGCTCAAATTTCATCATTTAAAATTTATTTTATTACTACTTGAAATCTTTTAGCTCTTGAACTTTTGATTTAAAAGGTTTCATTAGTTTCACAGACATTTCATAGAGTATTTATTATTACAATTAAAACAGAAGAAATAATATAAAGATTTTCAAAATTGGGACCTTCCAGTGTAATTCTGTTTCCTCCTATCACTTCCAGTCCCACCCCATCCCATTTGATACAATAATTTTCCCAAATATTTTACTCTTTACAGGGTATTGTGTTAGCTTTAATAGGGACTGTAAAGGTAATACAACTTACACACAACTTCTGCTCGCTGAAATGCTCCAATGGCACATCTATGTCTGCTAGAAAAGTCTAGAAATGTTCTCCTGTCTCCTTTCCACACTCCATATCACAAATCCTTCCTCCACTCTGCAAAAGCCCAGAAAATTCCCACCATGCTTGATCTGTCTGTGTTCTTTCTCCCATTCCTAGTGGTCTGAGTCCTTGTGGCTGTTGTTAAGTGCTTAGGTCTTGCTCATTTCCACCTTTTGTGAAGGTGTCTCTGATAGCTCTGGAAGTACCCTTTGGCCTCTCTGAATTCTTAAAACAGTTATGTCTGAAATACTTTTCTTAAGTGCACAAATATATATTGCTTTGTACTTTGCTACATGACTTATACCACAACACTTAGACTAAACATGGAACTCCTTAAAGACAGTAGCTAGTTTTCTGCTTTTTCTTTTGGTTTGTTTTGTTTTCCATTTCCTTTTTCTTTATGTTTCCCATGGGGCCTAAAACAAGAGAGTTAAATTTTTCCTTTTTTTTTTTGTTTTCCAGTTGGTGCATAGTTGTACACATTCATGGGGTACAGTGTGATATCTTAACACGTGTACAATGTGAAATGATCAACTCAGGGTCATTGATATATCTGTCACCTCAAACATTTACCATGTTTTTACTGAAAATATTAAAAATCTTCTCTTTTAGATATTTTGAAATTTAGCATCATAATTGTTAACCATCAGCACCCTACTGTGCTACAGCACACTAGAATTTAATCTTTCTCACTGTGTTTTCTGTTAATAGACAGTTTTCTTTCCTCTCCCCCTTCTCCTTCTTAGCCTCTGGCAACCAGTATTACATTGTCTACTTTTATGAGGTCAACTTTCTTAGCTTCCATGTATGAATGAGAACACACAGTATTAGTCTTTTTGTGCTTGGTTTATTTCATTTACATAATGTCCTCCTGGTATCTTCATGTTGCTGAAAATAAAAAGAAATTCATCATTTTTGGTAACAAACAGAGCACACATATCTTAGCACATACTGATTTCATTTCTTTTGGATATATATATATATATATCCCCAATAGATGGCTGATTATATGGTGGACCTCCTTTTAGTCTTTTCAGGAAGCTCCACACTGTTATCCATAATGGTGATACTCATTTTCATTCCCAGCAACAGTCTATATGAATTCTGCTTTGAAGAGAGTTGAGTGAAAGTCTTCCTTCTACTGGTACTGACAGATACGCTATATAAGATTCTTTTTCTTAATCCTCCAGACTTCCTGGCACCCAGCACAGTCGGACACATAGTATGCACTCCATCAGGAATGGCCGATTGAGCCATCTATTAAGCTGTCCATTTCTAAGCTCTGAATCCAGCCTTCTGCTTTGTGGAGCTGCACTCTTTCCAATCATATTTCTTCTCTTCCATCTGCTAACCAGAGAGAGATGAAGGCTACAGCCAGAGCACAGACTTGTTTTTGTGTACTTGGTGCGAATGTTGCTGATGCTGGCTGCCACCCTGGTGATAGCAATTACTCCCAATGTCCATATATTTTGTGTACTTTCCCAGAATCAGCTGTGTGTGCATGGATAGCTGAAATGTTACCTTGTCCTCTGAAGTCTGTCTCAGCCCCACAAGGTCCTTTTTTCCAGGATTCAGCTTCTAATAACCCCAACCTTTGCTCTCTTTGTATTCCCAGCCCTTAGGGTGGTGGCTGCTTCCTTATCGACTTTTTCTCTCCTCTCTTTTGGTTCTCTGACACTTGATTAATCAATTCCCTATGTTAAATTCTTCCTTTAAAATAACTGATATGGTCTTTGTTTTCCAGGCAGGATCCTGCCTGATAGAATAAAGAGTCGTCTTCAAAGATAGGCCTGATTTTTCCTTATTTTACTGAGGGGGAAACACAGACTCAGAAATGGGTTAACTTCTCCAGATCCCAGCTCTAGAAAGTGTGACAGTCAGTATCCAAACACAGGAGTTAAAAGCAAGTGAGCAAACAGATGTTATTGCTTAGAACTGTGCAGGGATATTCAAAAGGTAGAGTCTCAAGTACATAGGTTAACTGTTGGATTTGGAAGATTTCTCAGCACAAACTCTGCACAGGATCATGGCACTGGGGAGGGTAATTCCACTTCATAAGCTTAGCTATGAGGTTCCCTTTGCCAACAATATTTATGCAGATAGTTTTATCAATTTTATCCCACTGCTGACCAGAAGACACATTGAAGCGCATGGTATTTGCCACGGAAATGATAACCGGGTAACTCCAGCTTTGCAAATGTAACAGGGAGCATAATTTTATTTGGTTAAGACCCATTGGGTTGGATTATTAATTTTCCTCGGGGAAAATGTCCTTTTTCCCTGTGTTCATTTGACTCTTTTCATAGCATCTTTTTGCAATCCCAGGGCTTCTTCCAGCCTAGAAAACAGATGGAGGCAGGATTTGGAGACAACTGTTCCTAGTGCATAATTGGCACTCAGTCTTGAAAAAACAGTGAACAACTAATGGACATTTAGGAAGATGCAATCTCAAAACTGTAGATTAAGTTATCATCTGAGGAAAAAAGAGAAAAAAGTTGAGTACATTTTCCTCATTAGCAGTCACAGAATTCCATTTTCTCTGTAGTCTATGTTTATACATATGTATATATTTTTACTTTTGTCACTGGGAATTGGATATAAGGCCTTTGCACTGAGCTCTGCCTCCATCATTTTGTATTCTAAAATGAATTTAAATTTTGAGGTTGGGTCTTCCTAAGTCACTAAGTTCCTGTAGCTGGGTTTGGACTTGTGATCCTCTCATCCTGGCATCCCTGAGTACTGGAACTACAGGTGTGTGTCACCACTTCCAGCCTTTGTCAGTATTTTTAAACAATAGATAGGAAGAATAAGCCAAGGCTAGCAAAAGGAAATAAATCATTCCTGTGGCATTAGGAAAATGCTGTTTTCCTGAAAATCATCTGAAAAAGGCACAAAGCTACAAAGAAAGTGGTAGTTTGCTTCTTAGAGTAAATACATATAGAAACAGAAAGACAGATTGCTTAAAAAGTACTGAGGGATTTGGTGAGCTTTCCAAGGTAGCAGTTGTTTCAAATTTATATGCAAGAATAATGCTTTTGACTGTAAACATGCAGTTTGCAGATTTCTTGGAAAGAGCGGCATCCGTTCCTCCCAGCCCCTAAACTCACCCTCTTAAACACATACCCTTCCCTGTATTTTTGTTTCCTTTCAGACACGTCCCGTGTTCTATCATACATTACATTTGTCTGTATACGTTTGTCACCCATCTTCTAAAGGCCACAAGGCAGGCTTCCCAGCACCAGCGACATCACATTTTAAGATTGTACCAAGTCTCAAGTCATTACAGTATTTGCTGAATGAATAGTAACAGATATTTGAAGTAAATTCATGAGACCCTTAAAGCAAAATTTCTTAGTCTTGTCACTATTGACATTATGTTTTGGTAGTCTTTTGACCTCTGTACCCACATGACAATTTAGCAACCCTGGTCTCTACTCTCTAGATCCCAGTTCCCCACCCTGGTGTGACAACTTAAAGTGTTTTCATATATGGCCAAAGTCCCTGAGGGGAATGAAATCACCCCTGGTAAGGAGCCATAGCTAAAAAATAATTATTTTCTCAATTACCAGCTTTACGTCTGCTGCAAATTCTCCAGGACTGTGTACCAAAATAAGAGATAAGGGGTTACTTGCATAGTGTAAGAACCAAATCTGGGTGGGAGAGTTTACCCTTGCCTCAAGCAACTTGTAATACACATACATCCGATCATCTGATTTTTGGAACTTCTAAAATAATGATATTGAAAGCTAGAGGAGAGTTGGTACTCCCAGGCTATGAACGAGGAGATATGGTCTCCTGTACTTCATTACTGAGCAGCACATGGGCTGAGGAAGGATGCAAAAGCTTCATTGTGAAATAGAAGAGCTGTTCACTTTGCAAATTTTTTCTTTGGCCTCTGTGTCACACCCCTTTTCTGTCTGTTCTGTCAACATCTCTGGCTCCAGGCTAAGGGAGGAGAGATTGCAGTGAGTGCACTCAGCAAGCCCCAAACTGCCCAGCAGCTGCCATTCCCAGGAAGGCTCTAGAAGGCAGACTGTTTCTAAACAGTGGAGCACCAGTCCTGCTAAAGGTGAGGAAAGGGTCCTGGAAAAGCAACCAGTAGCATGTGCAAGCAGAAGGGCTGCAACAATTAAATTTCTCCTGGACAGTGTTTTTGTTTCTTTTTTGAGCATTGTTGGAAAAGCAAACTGGGCTTACAAAGAGAAGGCCCTTAACAAATCCTGTCTCTGGTGTTGCTTTCATGATGCATGTTCTCTGTTACTCACCTTTCCCCTTGTTGAGGTCAAGTATCTGACACCCACCATTTAAAAGAGGAAAGGTTTAAGGTGACTCACAATTTAAGGTGGCTCACAGTTTCAGGACACTCAGTCAATGGTTGAAAGGATTCAAAGCAGGAACATTATGGCAGAAAGTTGTGGTGGAGCAAAGCAGCGTAGCTGAGGGCAGCCAGGAAGCACAGTGGGGGAACAGTGTGGAGGAGAATGGGGCCAGGGACCAGACACAGGAACTAAGGTCATGCCTTCATGACCCACCTAGACACACCCAGGAGAAGCTTTACTAATCTACCAG
>PVLD010016239.1:0-45672 GCA_004027595.1 Dinomys branickii | reverse complement strand
AGGGAGGGAGGAAGGAAGAGGGACAAAAGAAAAGGCTGAAAGAGAGAAAAGAAAGAATATTCCTGAGAACAATGGACTACAACAGACTTTGTTTTCCAGAGGCAGGATATGAAAGTTAAATGTCTGTTTGCTTGGCCTTGGGTTGTTGAGCTTCAGGTGCTGACCCTGGTGCTTTCCAGGGTGGAGACTTGTAGGCAGTGATTGAAACTCCCCAGGACTCCCTCACCTCATCTGAGAAGTGGGGATGATTTAGAGCCACCTTGTAATGTATTAGAAGAAATACACGAGATACTGCACTAAAACCCTACAATCAATGCCTGACACAGTAAGTTTGTGACCAATGTTCCTTCCAACTGTCACTGAACAGGAGAGGTCAGAGGGCCTTTCCTGTACAACAGGCTTTCTCAGCCTCGGCACTCTTGACATTTTGAGCCCAAACATTCTTGGTTGTTTGAGGCTGTGTGCTAAGGGACACCATCCCTATTTTCTACCTACCAAACGCCAGTGACAATCACCCCTCCCTAATACCTACCCCAGTTATGACACTCAAAAATGCTTCCTGCCCACTGAGAATGGTGGCACACACCTGTCACCAAAGCACTCTGAGAGGATGAGGCAGGAGGATCACAAGTTCAAACCCAGCCTAAGCAACTTAGTGACTTAGTGAGACCCTGTTCCACAGTTAAAAATTTAGAAAGGGGCTCAGGTTGCAACCTGGCATAAAGGCCTGGCCCCAATCTCCAGTACCAAGAAAGAAAAAATCTTGCCAAGTGTCTTTGAAGAGGGAGCGGGCAGGGAGAAGGAGGGGTAAATCCGCTCACTAACACACATCCCTCCTCTGATAACCGCTGCTTTCCAATAAGCAGCAAAAATTACCTAAATGTGCAAGCTTGTGGCTCTGTCTCACTCAGGGAAGACAGCTTTCCTTAGACTGGGAATCCCATGATCCCAGAGAAGCTTTAAAGAGCTTCAGGATCACAAAAAGGATCCCTACATGTTTCTTCCTTGCAGTCTCAGGGGGCGCCTCCCGGTGCTGCATGAACCCAGGTCGCTGCCCTCCAAACTGTGCCACCACTCCTGACCGCCCTCAGGTTCACTCCCTCCTGAGGAAGAAGCAAGGTGGCACTGCAGTCAGCATCGTGTGTGTGTGTGTGTGTGTGTGTGTGTGTGTGTGTGTGTGCGCGCGCACGCAAGTGTATGTCCCTCCCTGGCACATACTAGATACATAATGAAAGTTAACTGAATGAAAGCAAGAGTTGACCCTGAGTGAACCAGCTTAATTTCTTTTTCTTCATTTTCTATTTGTTTATGCAGTAATGGGGGTGGAATCCAGAGAGTGCTGAGCCGTATCCACAGTTTGTTTTTTGATTTTTGTTTTGTATCTGGTTTTTTTTTTCCATTTGGTTTGGTTTTGGTTTTGGTTTTTTAATGAGGCTAGCCTTGAAATTGTAATCCTCCTGTCTCAGCCTCCCAAGTAGTTGAAATTACAGGTGAATGCCACTATACCCAGCTTTTCTTAATCTTTGTTTGGAGAATGCTATCTTTTTGCAAAGATTGCCATTCAAAAAGAAAATTGCCTGGCGTAGTGGCGCAGGCCTGTAATCCCAGAACTTGGGAGGTGAGGCAAGAGGATCATTGCAAGTTCACGACCAGCCTGGGCTAAAAAGTGAGCTCAAGGTCAGCCTGAACTGCACAGCTAGACCCTGTCTCAAAAAGACCAAAAAAAAAAAAAAAAAACCAGCAAATTCCACACAAAACAGAAATCTGAATGGTGGAACATAAAAATAGCAGGCTGGAGAAAAGTCCTAGGATAGTAGGAAAAAGAGGAAAATCAAAAATGGGATGATGGTAGTGTTTTCTGACCTACCCATCACCACGGTATTCCCAACCCAGGGGATACAATGCAGAGGGGAAGAAGAGAGAGGTCCTATTCAGAGGCTTAGAGGCCAGTGCAATTCTCCCCCTCCCCCACTCCGGACTGCCCCAGAAAACGAGGTAAAGTATGGAGGTCAACTCCGCAGAGCGGGAGAGCCCCCTCCACAGGAAAATGGGAGCGCAGAGAGGCCTCAGAAAAGGGCTGAACAGTACTGTCAACATCTCAGCCTAAAGCTGAGGCGGGGAAGACAGAAAGAGGACCCACGGAAACCCAGGGGACACCTAGAGGTCAGCAATGAGGGAGATAGTCAGGGCTGACCCCCTGGTGTGCACATGTAAGAGTCACAGGTCCTCAGCCTCTTTCGTTCTTGTCCATCACCTGAGCTCAGGTAAGCGGCCATTCAAGTTGTTCATTCCATTCATGGAAGAAGCCTGGGTGGGAAAAATTTTCAGGAATCCAGATCCCCCGGGTGAAGAAAGAGGAAAAATCTTCCTCTTCCCTCCCCAGAAAAGCACATAAGCAAAGAGATAAAAATAGTTAATTCTGGGGTTGAGAGAAAATGGACCCCTGCTGAAAGCAGGCTAAACATAAGAGACTACGATTGGGTACTTGCCCTCCCTCCGGTCCCCTTAGTTTCTTTGCTGAAATTCTTCCTCTTCTTTCTCTTTGCACCCTGACTCAACCGATTTTCTGAGACAAAAGGGTTCTGATTCTCTCAACTTCCAGGAAGAACAGTTCATCCACTCTTTCCCAGTGTTCTATCAGAGGAAGCTTTCAGTCCAGACAGCACTGAGCTACCAAGACTAGGAGATGCTCCGGAAGAGCTCTGGGATGCTGGTTTTACTCGTGGCCTGTGGGTTGGAATGTTGTTAGGGATCCTTCCCTTAAAACAGAGACCGCTTTTGTTCTTCACTTGAGCATTTGTTTATCTACTTCCTTCATTCCTTTCACCAACATCAGCCCTCAGAAAATAGTGGCGATAGTAACACTAACAGGCTGCAGTTTGCACGCCGCCATCCTGTTTTGACACAGAGGGTTTTCTTGGTGAAATTAGGTACCATCATCACAGCTAAGAGCTACCAGCTACCTGGGCTGGTAAGTGACACAGAATGTGACATGAAGAAATTAAGTGAGGACTGGGAACCGAACGAACCATCAGCTCCTAGAAGGCAGGGCTGAACTGGCCAGGGAAATGGAGCCAGGCTGGCCAACCTGAGATGGTTTGGGTCACTGTCTGTCTGCTTGAAGTTTTAGAAGAAAACTAGAGCGCCTCGTTTTTGCTTTGTTTTGGTTCTTTTCTGTTTTAGTACACATTTGCTATATGTAATGATCATATTCATCCTTAGGAGTGGCCACATATTACATCTTAGTCCTTTCTAGCTCCCTTCCCCCTCTCCCTCTACTTTCCCTCCATCCCTAGATCCCCTTCCCATTTGCAGAAGTTCTCCCTCCCTGTTAATTATCACCTATATTTTATTTTGCTTTTTAAATTATTTATGCTTTGGATTAATCCACTCCTTCATAATGGTCTTCATGAACCAGTAGACAGACAAAATGGTATTTGGTCAAGATGTCCAAGATTTTGAATGAGGACACCATGCTAAAGGTTGTCATGAAGTAATCAGGGTCCTGGTCAAAGATCCTGCAAATGAGAAAGGTCCCATGTCAGAGCCCATGTCTCCCTCCAGCCTGTTAGTCCATAGGAAGCCCTAAAGCTCATAACAACTTCAGACACCTTATCCTAATACAGTCATGCTGGTTATTAATATAACTTCAGATACCAAATTATGGTGGAGCCTATTGGTTCTCTTTCCTCCGTTCTGTTGCCTTAGCCTGCTCCAGACTAACTAACTCAGTGTTGTCTGGCTCAAGAGCTAATCAAAAGGACCTGAGCAAACACATTTCATGGTCCATGGTTTATTAAGACCCCCAATGGCATAAAGAACAAATCAGTGATCTGTAACTTCCCCTCAACACCTCAAGACTTCATCCCCTACTGTATGTGCCTGTGAGCTCCATTGAGCTCATCTCAGAGCACCAACCAGAACTTGGTACTCACTTGATTGCATGCAACACAGGACAACATGGATATACAAGGTTTCTCTGAGGAGTAGAATTTATTTTTATTCTCTGCACACCTCAGTGTATGGGGATAACGAGAATGGCACAAGCTTTCTGCTTCTTCCCCACTTTAAGAGTGGCGCATGGTTGTAATGTATGATCTTTCTAATGATTTGTTATGTTCTGTTTACTAGTATCTTATTGGTGATTTTGGCATCTATGATTATCAAAGATACTGGGCTAGAGGGTGTGTGTGTGTGTGTGTGTGTGTGTGTGTGTGTGTGTGTGTGTAGTTGAGTCCTTATCTGATTTTGGTATTATGATTATGCGGGCTTCATGGAATGAGTTTGGCACTATTCCTTTCTTTTCAATTTCATGGTAGACTTTGAGGAATATTGGGTATTAGAAGCTCTGATAAAATTCAGTGGTGAATTCATCAGGTCATGAGTTTAAATAAATTAAAGAATTTTAAAAAAGGAATGGGCTATGGCCCAGGAAGCTGCTATATTTGAGTTCAGATGTTCTGAGGTTGCTATGGCTCTCATTCTTCAAATGTTTTTCTTTCTAATTGTTTTTGCCCAATTTAGTTGGAAGTTTCAGAAAGGCAAAACAAGAGTGTCTTGTCCATACTATTAACTGTCACTGAATCCAAAAGAGTGTTCAGGACTGGCCAACAATTCAATAAGCACTGACTACACAAAAGAGGATAACTTGGCAGACTGTCAGCTTAACAGATATCTCTCGTGTTCTTCATTTCTCAGACATGATGCATGGGTGGGTTGGGTTTGAAAGAGAGGGAAATTTTAGTGGTATCAGGATAGCAATTCTTCAGGACTCCGTTATTTTCTGTTGCTCACTTTTCTTCTTGTCAGACCTGAAGAAGCACCAGCTACACATACATCAAGATAAGAGGATCTTTCCATTAAAGAAAGGGGAGGGTTCGCTGGAAATCGAGTTTTTTACCCTGCAAATGGTAAAAGGGGATTTGTTTCAGAATCTTATCTGGCTTTTGATCATCTGGACAGGCTTAGAGAAGGAGAAAAGTTGGTATTTATTTTCAAGACGAAACCTGCTATTTCACTGCATCAAATATATGTTGCAGCTGCCTAGATACATTGCTCTGAGGGGCAAGCAGGCTGAGCCTGTTTAGCTTAGGTATCTAAGGCAGGTGCTGAACTAATAAACAAAACCATTCTGAACAAAACCAGTTTGTAAACGCAAGAGAATTTTCAAAGTATATGTCTGTCTAAATGAACAATAACCAGAGGGTAACACAGTTAATAAGCAAGTGTCCATTCACATTAAGGAAAACAGAGCAGGAAAACAGAGAGGAACATGTTCATCTGGTTCCTCTTTTCCAACATGGGCTATGACTCCAAAAGAGAACAAAGCTCACAACCCTGCCAATGCAAACCGAGCAGTGTTTCAGGCATCCTGGAACTGCACAACATTCATTAATTCTGGCCATGAGGTTACATGATAGTGGCTCTCCCTGCACTCAAACTTAGGGACTTAGCAGTCTGCAGACCACCCAACATGGAAACTCCTCTGACTGCTGATCTGTCCCGGTAAGCACCTCTCAAGAGAAGACAGTGTCTTACCCACCTTATAAACATGTTGTTTTGCAGATGCTAATAAACTTTTAGTGAGCAAATGAATGAAAACATACATGAATCAATGAATCAATGAATGAATCAATGAGCTTCCATTTGTACCCAGAGTTTGATTATCATCATTACAAGTTGTTTTCTTTGTGTACATACAAGAAAAGAATTGAACCCCCAAGATGACTTTCATACCTAGTCTGGTGTCCAACAATGAAATCTACCACAATCCAAAGGTACTTATGTTAGCATTCCATTAGTGTGATAAACACCTGAGATAAATCAACTTACAAGAAGAAAAAGTTTCTTTTGGCTCACTGTTTCAGAGGTTCCAGTCCATGGCACCAGTGCCTTTGGTCCTACGATGAGGCAGCTCATCATGGTAGAGACCACATGATAGGTGAACTGCTCATTCCACAGCTTACACGAAGCAAAGAGGAAGTAAGAGAGACCAGGGTCCCATAGTCCCACAATACCCACAGTAACCTAACTTCCTTCCAGTAGACTCCTCCTCTTAAAGTTCCACCACCTCCCAATCGTACCACAGGCTGGTGACCACCCCATTAACACTTGTGCCTTTGAGGAAAATTTAAGATTAAAACTGTACCAGCACCCATTAACAGATGTTAAATATCTAGCCAGCACTGACTAGAGAAATTCTTCTTTTAATCCCTCTCCACCTTATCTTTATGGACTCTAAAACTCTCTTGACTTCTCCCTTTCTTTTGCTCCTGTACCAAAATACCTCCGTTCATCACATACCTTTTGCATTTCCCTAACATTGCCCCTATATCTTTTTATTAGTTTTAATTCCACAGTAACTTAGAAAACCCAATCCAAATGCCTTAATCAAAGGAAATTTAGTCTAGGGTTCATGCAACTAAAATCCAGGGCTAGGACTGGCTTCAGGCATGGAACTCAGCTGATGTCATGAACACCTGGTCTCTCTCTCTCTCTCTGTAGTAGTCATACATTCCACATACTGTCTATACTCTCTGATAGACTCTCTCCTTCGGGTTGTAAAATATCTTTAACAGTCTCAGCTCATATCTTCTCAAGTTCAAGTCCAGCATAAAAGAAAGCATCCTTTCCTTTAATAGGATCATAATAAATTTCATAGTTGATCCTCCTTAGCTCTGACTGAAACTTGGCGCATACACATGTACTGATCACCATATTCAGAAGGCAAAATATACTATGAAGACTAGATCAGGTTATCCAGTGCAGTGCCGGAGGCCAGTGCAATCCGCTAAACTCTAAGGCACTAGGGCTAAACATTTAATAAGGATAGTTTTTCTGAAACAAACTCAGGGCATCTTTGCCTTACGAATGCCAGGTGGTCCAAACAACTAATACGACAATTCTGTTTTCTGCATTTGTCATATTTCCTCATGTTATCTGGCCCTCGCCTGACTCCACACATTTCTTCTCTTTCATTCTCTCTTGATACGATACCTCCTTTGACACCCTGGTTCCAACCTCAGGTACACATTAGTTCCCCTCTTGTCTTTGGTTGTCTCTGCCGCCTCAGTAACTTCTCTTTTGCTGCTTCTCCACACTTTTACCTGGATTCGAACCTACCCCATCACCTTCAAGACTTGGAGTACCCGCTGCCTAGCAGTAGAACTATGACATCTGCTGGAACTGTTTGCTTTCTCTAGCAACCACCGAAATCCTTCATTTTTTCACCAGCTTTTTCCTTGTTTCCATAACCCCATCAAAACCAAATGTACCCAGGCTTTGCCATCCATCTTAGGGAACAAGGCAAAACCACTCTTACTTCGCCTTGGCAGCACGCCCAGCCTCACCTTTCTCCTTCCTGTCCCCTGTCCCCTCCTCACTGGAGCTCTTCCTCCACCCCCACCCTCCCCTCCAGGCATAAGCGCTGAGCTGTCTCTGCTTTCTCTCAGCAACCTCGTTTCTTACATCCCTGAAGTTGGTTCTGAGGCTGTCTCCTTCACCACCCTCCCGAACTCTTCCTCATGGCCCAGTTACCTGGACGCCCCCCTCCTTCACCTTGCACACCCCGACTGCCCTTGAATGGACCCTCTAAGTGTCCCTTGACCCCATTCCCTACCCCAGCCCCTCGGCATCCCCCACATCAGAACCCTCTGGTAGCTCCTCTGCCTCCAGCCCTCCATTCAATCTCTCCACCCTTCAGCGTCCTCCCAGCTAATGCTCACGGTGCTGAGCCACGAGATAAAATTCCGACGCTGTAGCTGTCCATGTGACACAGTGGGGCCTGTATCTGCCTCTCCTGCCACCACCGTCCGAGGGAGTCTGGCTGCAGCAGCATCTCCTGCCCTCCTTCCACCTGCAGGAATGCGCTCACGCTGCTTCCTTCTCTGCAGCTGGCAGTCTCTTTCCTTAGGGTCGCCCGTCAACCGTTTCTGATGTTTGCCACTAGTTTTTTCTCACTTCTTTATTGAAATAGGGTCTCCCTCTATTGCCCAGGCTGGGTTGAACACCTGAGTTTAAGCACTCTTCCTGCCTCAGCCTCCTGAGCGCTGGGATAGAGGTGTGTGTCGCCACACCCAGCTTTGATGCTAGCTTTGAAGCCTTTGCAGTAGGATCCCTCTCCCTGCCTTGAAGGGGAATCGACCCCTCCCTGACTATGCCTCCCTCCCACTTATCACTCTCTAGCTGTTTTATTTGTGGCTGTCTTAAAGTGCCAGAACACAGGCCTTCATGCAGAATCATCCCTGTCTTCTCTGCACCCACAATGAGCCCTTCACACCCTCTACTCATGGTGCTGGTTCTGCTCTACACTCCTCCCACCCCCAAACCATGGCCCTCCCTGTCCCTCCGTCCCTGCTATCCACCCACTAGGAGCAGGATCTGAGAGCCCTCCACACTGCTTCCCAGACATATTTTCTTTGGAAGATCTGGTCCTCAGCACCCACTCTCAGGTGTGGCTCCTCATCTTTTGTTGGTGTTGGGTTCTACTTCCTTCACCTGTGCACACTTTCATGGAACAGGCTCTAGTGGTTCATTCTGCTTTTTAATGTATCAAATACCTGTGGTCCTTGGGATCCTGCCTCACATCTTCCCCTCACTGGTGGTTCACTGCCCTCGTGACACGGCACATCCACCATGGTCCCATTTCACTATTCCCATCAGCATGCTTTTGATGGTCCTACAGCCATCTCTTTTAAATCTACTCCCCCTCTCCTCTATGCGTTGTCAGACCTGAAGAAGCACCAGCTACACATACATCAAGACAGCTTGTGATTTATTCCTTGACTATCAGCCGCATATAAACTAATGCTAGAGTAACTATATAATTTATCAACCAAACAGGGACACCTAAGTCAGTGAAGAAAGGATCTACCAGTAGCTTCCCCGGGACAGCAGGTATGAACTGTCCTCTCCAAGTAAGACCTTATTACAGCGTCTGAAGTTTCCCCCACCAGGATCAGCACTGTCACATGTCACCCATATCCATCGCTTTCAGCATCGTCTCCTTCCATACGCTTCTCTCCCGCCTCCACGCCGCAGTGACTTCCCACAGCTCTTAGCAGTAAATCCACACTCTTCCTCCCAGAGTTTGCTCCATGTCTCCAATTTTTTTGTCCCCTTCTGCTCTCAGGCAGATGTTGTGCATTTTCAGTTTTTGCTTATTTTTGCTGTGGGTGTTGGTGGTGTCTGTTGTCACTGGTCTGTCTCCACCCCCTTTTCCTTCTCGCTCTCTTCACCTTTCCCCTCCTGTCCTTCTCTCTCATCCCCTCTTCCTCTCCCCGCCTCGGGTCCACCTTCTCACCTCCCACTCATGACTCAAACTTACCTTTCTCCTACTCTCTGAAGTCCACCTCAAAGTCCATCCTTACCAGGAATCCTGCCATGAGCTTAAAGAGCCTGGGAACAAAATCCTCCTGTCCAAAGCCTAATATGACTCTCCCTGATTCATTTTCCTTCTGCATTAGTTACAAGAAAACTGAAGAAAAGGTGAGGAAACAATAGTGTTTATCCACATATGCTCACATTTTAACCTACAAACATCTTGCAGTTAAAGTCCATGCCATCTGTATCTGGGTTGATACCTGTGTAGTTTTTGTTTTTTTTTTTTTTTAAGAAAATAATATTTAATTTACTGAGCTCACAGTTTCTGAAGTTCACCCAGCTCAGGCGATACCACTGGTCTGGGCCTCTGAGGATGTGAGGCTGCGTGGCGTGGCGCTGTGTGGTCAAGCAAACTGCTTACCTCTGAAACCAGGAAGAGAGAGAAAGAGAAGAGCTGGGTCCCACAGTCCCCTTTGAGACACGCCCCCAATGACCTAAAGCCCTCCCACGAGGCCCCACCACCTCCGAATAGCACCACCTTTCCACGTGGCCCCTTGTGGGACACACATCCAAACCACAACAGGGGTAGAGAACGTGTTTGCTCTTCACGAGGGTGAGGTTAGGCTGGGTAGGGAACTGCCTGGGTGCATCTTGAGAGTTACAGCGTCAAGGACATGGGGCTCTTTCAAGCAACTGCGGCAGTCTGGGGACAGCTTCCCTGGGCTGAGCCTCGTTTTTGTTTTGGTTTGGGTATTTTCTCTGTTAGCCAAGAGCTGGCTGAGGGCAGGTGCGCGCCCTGCGCTCCTCCACGCGCTCCCCCTTCTGGCCGAGCCGAGCGCGGGCGGGGAGGAGCGGTGTCGCGGGTGAGGAGCTGCTGGGCGGTGGGACGAAGCCTGCTGGGCTTTGGAAGAGGAACGCAGAGGTGAGAGACAGGCTCGTCTTCAACCCAGGTAACACGTTTGATTTGATCTGCTCTGTGTTTCCTTCCCACCCGAGACTCCGAGATGCCCAGAGTCCTTCTCGGGAATGCAGGGCAAGTACAGTCCCACCTCTCCCGGGCAGCGACACCGACACCCACACCCACATCCCCACCCACACCACCGGGAGCCCCGCCAAGCCCAGGGAAAGGAGACGCCCTCCGTCCCTACAGAGAGCTGCCAAGTAAGTGCTCCGACAGGGAACACTTCGACTGTCAAAACAGGAGCCCAGCTAGATTGCAAGCATTGTTTTTCTCCACCAGCTGAGCTAAGGCTTTGTGAGTGGTAAGGGTTGGGGCAGATTTTGTGGGTGTTTGTGAAGCTGCCCTCCGTCCTGTTTCTGACCGCCTGCCCTGGACTTTGGGATCCAATTGCCTGCTGGGGTGTACAACTTTGACTCTTCCTGACTGAATCTGTGGGCCTCTGTTTAATGTCTCTGAGCCTCATTTTACCCATCTGTGAACTGGGTGTATTCCAGGTGGAAAGGAGCACCTGGGGCAAGGTCTGGGGCCCAGGAAAAACATTTAGCACTGTGTAATGGTGATATCAGATATCATGCAGACCTTCCCACTCCTCTCACTGGGTTCCCTCTGCGCGGATGGGTAGCGCCTGCCCCCAATTTCAGAAAGTTCCCCCGAAGATCGGTTCCTTTGGGGAACACTCACGGGTAAGCTGTAATTTATTGACTCAGTAAAAGTGGTCCACATGAATGTAAAACCTCAAAGGAAACAGATTTCTCCTCCGTGGTTGTTCTCCCCGGTGACGCTCTGGTATAGATAACACATACATAAGTAAAAAGGAATTCGTAAAGCAAAAAGCAGAGTATTTTGAAAAATTAAAAGTTTCTCATAAATCTTTAAGAAAATGCATCTGTGTCAACACAATAAAAATAATATCCCAGCCTACTGGTTTTCATCTTCTAGCCCTGGGTAAGCACTAATGCCTTAACCCTCCCGCTGCCACTGGGGGGACAGGCATGGAGCTGCCCCTGAGCGTGGGGGACACAGGCGGACACTCTGCCCCCTCCATGGGACATGCTTTCTCCTCTCATGGATCACAATTTTCCAGCTCATTAAGAACATACTGTCTTAATGTCTTCAATACACATACTATATATCTGGGTCTACACTGTACTGTGTCATTATCTAAGATAACCATCTCCATAACGGAGAAGCATAGGAAGGGTTGTTTTGTTTTTTTTTTTCCCCGCAGTTTGCTTTTTTAAAACATCACTTTACATTTCTGGCTCTTCTTCCTCCTTCTATTCCCATTGGTACGGCCCATGCTACAAGGAAATATTTGTCAGTGCTCCTCTTAAAGGCTGTGCAGTGTTGCCGGTTCTGGATAGCTAGTGCCTGGCCCAAATTTCAGAAAGTTTCCCTGAAGGCATGGTAGTGCATCCCTATAATTCCAGCACTCAGAAGGCTGAGGCAGGAGGATTGCTCGGTGTTCAATGGCAGCCTGGGCTACATAGTGAGTTCAAGGCCAATCTGAACTGTATAGTTAAACCCTGTCTCAAAAGAGACAAAAAAAAAAAGAGAGAGAAGAAAGAAAGAAGGACTGTCTGGTAATCTATACTTGAGCGTATTGTCTTGGGGACTAAGAGGATCTTTCTGATAGCCACATTTTCCCTTCTCCTAAGGTTACAGAACCTCAGCTTTATTTTCAGCAATTATACATCCAAGTAAAAGATGGTGTTACCCACCTTCCTTTGTAGCCACATGGGGTCCATGACTAAACTCTAGCCCATGAAATATGTATTTGAAAGTGTGGGGAAAAGGCTCCTGGAAGGTGGCTGACAATGCTGGCTTTAGGTTTAACTTTCTGTCTTTCCCTTTCTTGCTCACTGGAACATGGATGTGATGACCTGAGCTCCAGCAACTCTTTTGGACTATGTGGCAAACTTCAGAATGAAAACCATGCTTCTTGCTTTTTTTTTTTTTTTTTCCTTTTTTGAGAAAGGGTCTTGCTATGCAGTTCAGGCTGGCCTTGAGCTCACTTTGTAGCCCAGACCAGTTTCAAACTCACAGCAATCCTCCTGGCTAAATAACAAAAAAAAAAAATCTGATATCTAAGAAATCACCATAGCAACACCAAAATGCTAAATTCCAGATTTTGCTTGTGTTTTTTTTCTTTACAGGAGAGAAATAAACAGTTTGAAACCACTGTTGTTTGGGGTTTTTTTTGTTGTAAACAAATGAGCCTCATTCTAACTGACATACCTACGTTTTTCTCCTGAAAGCCCCAGAGTGAATTTTCTGCACTGGCTCATCTGAGGATCTGTTCCTGGAGTTCATTCTACCCAAGAGACCATGGTAAGGCTGATCACAATGTCCCTCCACAAGCTTTAAAGTAAATTAATTAATCATATTAATAATTAATTATATTGATAATAATTAATTAATAATTGGATTGATTAATGATCATTCATTGTTACTAGATTAATCCACTGATCAATCATATTAATAATTTCATTAATTAGTAGGTGTTAATTAGATTAGTTATTCATTCATTATTCATTAGATTAATCTCTAGATTGATATAGAGAGTCCACGGGAATTTTCTCAGCAAAGTTAGTAAGATATGTTTAAAAACTTTAATTCTGTAAAGGTGTAGCATATTTGAGGTGGAAGAAAAATAGATTTCTGATCGTACACTGTACCCTAAACTCGGCAACTCGTCTAACCAGTGCAATAGGCTAATAACAGAGACGAATGGCTGCCGGGAGAGGAGAGCGGCTCTGGCCTCCTTAGTATGTCACAGGGATCTCTGACACTGTGCACCATGTGGACAAGGATTTCAGCAAGTCTCCTCTTCTTCAGAGATATTCCTAGTTCCATCTCTGTTCTTGGAGCTATGAAGAATACCTGCCAACAGTCAATGAACAAAAAATACAACTATTTAATGCATCAGTGATGCCCCTTGCTAGTCATTTGAACTGTCACATCCAGCACCAGTCACAAATGAAGTTAGCTTTCAAAACTCTACGCACAAATAATATAACGATGACGGTGACACTCGCTAATCATTGCTGAATCCTTCCTATATACTAGGTCATCTATTCAGTTTTTAAAAACTCTGTGAGAGAATTACACATATGTGTGTGGCTGTCTTTCTATACCTTATGTCAAAGCTCTGCTTCCATGCCTCAGGTCACGAAAGTGCCGGATCACTGGAAGCCCCCTCTCCCCCGCCTCTCCTCTCCTCTCCTTTTTCATCCACTCCCCTCTCCTCCCCTCCCTACCTCCCCCTTCCTTTCTCTGCCCTCTCCCCCCTTTCCTCCCCCTCCTTCCTCTCCTCTCCCTTCCGTTCCCCTCCCCTCTGCCTTCCTCTCTGCTCCTCTCCACCCACCACCTCCACTCACTCAGAGCCTGAACAGGCTTCCGGATGCCCAAGGGAGCATGCACCGGGGAAGAAGTGCTCCCACCTATAATCTACCTTGGGGAGCCGAATGACATGTGTGGTTACTGGGCATCCCAAGCTTGTCCATGAAAAGAACTCAACCATTTACCATGTGAGTTTATCATTCATACGAGGTGCCATGTTCAACTCTGTAGAATGAAAGTCCAAGTGTTGAACAATGAACAATATAGAACATCTCAGGAATGCAGCAAAAACTGCACAGAAGCCCAAGCTGCTCCTCCTGCTAGACAAGTACCCAAATTCAGACTGGAGGGTAGCCTGGAGAAAAGCATGGCACTGGCCACCGAGCGAGGCCTCTGCACACCGGGCCAGCCCTGTGCTCGCTGCTCTCTCCAGGGCCCTCCGCTAATGCTAGCGAAGGAGTCACTTCCAACTCATGCAAGTAAATTATAGAAAAAGGAAAAAAGATTTTAATGCAACTGGAAACTGTTTATTTGGAAAAATCATTTGTTCACTGCAGAGGCAGGGATTCTTAGTCATTAGCAACTCAGTCCAGACCAACTTCAGTAGCCCAGTCTTAGTCAAAGATGCAAGCTGGAATGAACACATACAATTTTCTGTAAGCATTCTTACAAGAGTGGTGTTGTCCATTTGTTCTAGATAGAAAATTTAAAGTCAGCACAATTAAAAGTTCTCCCTGGTGTGAATAATCCGTGACCTGGGCCTTCTAACCAAGGACTTTAAATAACCCTAAGTCCTCGACCTTGATTTGAATGCTATTGGTGTCCAATAAGCATTAATCACTAGAAAGGGGAAAAATAATAATATACCTCAGAAACTAATTCTGTCTGTGGTTTTCTCAGCTTATCAGATAATTTAGGTATAAAACTGGAGATAAAAGAAGCTCCAAAGTTGAATCTGAACTGAATCCGTGAGACTTTTAAGGCTATCACAACTTAGGCAAGTAAATATTTCCTTATCCAGGTAGCTTGAAAGGCTTAAAGGGGAAAAAAGTGAAGACAATTGGCAAGACTTACTCCAACAGATTGGAGGCCTGTCATCTTCCCACAGCTGTCAGAAGAACTCTAACAGAGGGAGAAGTGGGTTAAGCTTTGAGAGTATCTGTGAGTTGGAAAGGAAAGAACTATGCCACAGAAAGCAAAATACAAGTAGAAGGAGCAACGTGCCTTTAGGAGCCTGGAAGATCTTGGATGTTCAGTTTCAGTTCTGAGCTTTTGCCATCTAGAGTTCTATATGTAAAGTCTCCCAGAGTCTGCAGTAGTATCTGCCAGACACTCGTAACTCATCAACTGCTGCCAATTCTACCCAGTGAAATCCCAGCTCCTCCCACAGAGGTACTGTCACCCTAAACCTCAATTTTCTCATCTGCAAACCAAGGTAATGAAAACTAGAGTTGCTAGGAATATTACCTAATAATGCTCCTGTGAATTCAAGGGTAAGGACAGTGTTTTCTTGAACTGTAAACACAGAATTAGACAAGAAGAAGACAGATGTGAAGTCCCCACTAAGTGCCTTTTGAGTGTCTGTGAGAGTTGTAGTTCTTCTAGACAGGAAGAATACAGAAAAAAAAAAGGAAAAAAATCACACAATTCTTATTTCTATAGTTTGGTGATAACGCTGAAAAACATTATGGGAGAATTAGGTAAGGGCAGACTCATCCAACATAGTAGCAGTAAAGCAATTTTAAGGTCAAAGACAAAAACAAAGAGATGTCCTAACAGTGTTAAAGAAATGTAAAATTCAATTAACCAGTGAGGAAAATTAGCTACTATCTTAACGTGGAGTGTTGAATTCAAGCCACTCAAATCAGGAGGAAAGAGTGATTAAGTGGTTTGTCTAGAACCCTTAAGAGGCCAACTCATAAGCGATAAGGGACTTGGGGTTCCTTTCATCACAGCGACCCTTAAAAGGGACTTGGTAAGGTGACACATGTCCCAGGGAAAGACCGATCTCCTGTCTTAACCAAAGCGAGGGGCAGATGGCAGCCCTGCTGAAACGCTCCCTGTATCTCGTTTGTGACATTATAGTTTTTCAGTCATGGGTGTTTTTCATTCAAGAATGTAGTGCAGGATTAAATGATTAACATTTTCATATTAACCTCAAAATACTCTTTGAAATCATTGGAATAATGTCTATAAACAGTATTTGGAGCCTGGTGTGGTGGCACATACCTGTGTGTAGCAGGTAGCACTCAGGAGGCTATGGCAGGAGGACCACTGTGAGTTCAAGACCAGCCTGGGCTACAAAGTGAGCTCAAGGTCAGCCTGAACTTCAGAGCAAGACCCTATCCTAAAGAACACCAAAAAAAAAAAAAAAAGTATTTGGAATTTAAAATTTTTTAAGCTATAAGAAACTAGTTTATTAAAATATCTAACAAGGAGCTGGGGATATAGCTCAGTGGAATAAGCGCTTGCCTACCAAGCGCAGGGTCCTGAGTTCAATCCCCAGTACCGCCAAACAAACAAACAAACAAACAAAAAAATAAAATAAAATAAAATATCTAACAAGTTAGCCTCTGACCTGAATTTGAGTAATTCAGTGAGGTTCCTGACGTTAAATCAAAAGATAGGAAGAGTACTGAAATACTTAATAAAATTTCAGAATCACCATCTTTAGAGATTGAATCTATTATATTTGTTTAGAGCAGGTTTACCTCTATGGGAAGGCTTTTCCTCTTATAAAAACAAGAAGGGCTTTAAAAGCAAGTTGGGTATATTCAATTAACATAACCAATGGATGGTGTTTAAAAGAAGCTTAACTAAATTTTTAACGTAAATTGCTTGATAAGGGAAGGTTGGTTGATTCATTAACTTGAGTTAAAGACATTACTAAAAGGATCCTTTGAAAGTAACATTAAAAATTACCTGATTTGTAGAATAGGATTTGTAGACTTATTCACTCAATACATTTACTAAGCGTCTGCTACAGGTCAGGCACAGCTCTGCACACTACAGCAGTGAATACAGGGACAGAAGTTTATCTTAATTGCACCAACGTGTATCAAAGAACTTCAGGAAAAAAACCTAGGTCATTGAATGTTTTGTTTTCATACTTTGGATATTAATGTTCAAACAAAATGGTTATCAGTGAAAAAATAAAAATAAAAATAAAAATAAAAATGACTCTAAGTAATCTCTTCACTGCACAAAATTTCTCCTAAGGGGCACCAAAAGATTCACACGGATCAGTAAGTGCATTCATCCTTGAGTCCCTGGGGTCTAGTTTACACACAGCTCTCCAAATGGTGGGTGGCTTGAGGGTGGACTCTTCTGCATTGAATGGAGTTTTTTTTTCATTCAGCAGAAATCCAAGCTAGCCAAGATTTTCCTTTGAAAATAAAAACATCTCCAACATTAAGGGCTAGGAGATACTTATATCTATCTTCAGGTAACTCAGGTGCTGTTTCTCTTGAAACCTGACTGAGTTAAGGTATTAAGCTAAGCTTTCTGGTGAAGAAAAGAAAACAACTTTGAAAACATATGTGTAGGAGAGGGACATTCTGGGCTGGGAACATATTAATGTGCATGGCTCGGAGTGCTCATGGCACTTGGAAGGTTGGGGCAGTTGAGTGCTGGGTATAGACAGAGTGGTAGAAACTGGGTTTGATTTGAGCTGCCATTGCCTGGCTGAAGAACGCCTGTGAGTTAAGCTTTTGCACCTCAGTTTCCTCCTCTATAAATGGTCTTTATAATAATACCATCCTTGAGGATTTTTGAGAGGTTTACAGGAGATAGTAAATGTCCAGTAACCCAGTACTTGACACAGGTTGAGTTCTCAGACTTGCACTTGTACAAGGGTGCCCCAATTTACAGCAGGTAAAACACAAAACACTTTGCATCTTCTACTTTCAGTATTCCATAGGTGTAAACATCAGTTAGTCATTAAAGAGCCTCTGGATATGAAGATCAGGTAAAGTACACGCTTTGCGTGCAAGAGGCCCTAAGTTCCAAAAGAAACCAAGAAATAATCCAATTCTTCTTTGGGTTCTTAAGATGGTGGAATGAGGCCCAGGCTTGTGAATCTTATCCTAACAGCTGACCAGGATTTGGCTCTAATCTGGTGAACACATATTTTATTTTAAAAACTTATGAAGAAAAAGTACAATGCTCTAAATGATGGAGTTTAAAACAATCGGTACCTTTTCAAATATCCAGTAACATATTGGAACAAAATACCATGGAAAATAATTCCTCAAGAAATTTTCTCTAAATAGATCCATATACACCAGGCTGTTATTAAGGGGGAAATGACTTTAATAATAAACTATTAATCAGAATGAGTACCATCCAGGAAAGGCATATTATAAAAAATATTTGAATATTAATTGACCTCTGGTAACTTTAATTTTGTAAATACTTGCAGTGAGGTAGGCAGTTTTTTTTCAAAAAAAAACTCTCCATTAGACAGACTTAAAATTTTGTAATAATATTTAAGAAAATGATAACATTATGAAAGAATGAAATATCTGATTAATGCTTAACTTTGTACAACTCAAATATAAACTTTAAAAATATTAGAAATTATAACATTTGAGTGCATATAATGTTTTGTACATTAAGATGAATTGCATGCTGTCCATTTCTTCTTCACACTTCCAGTCACCTTAAATAAACAAATATATACAGCCTTAACAGAACAACAGTGCATCCAAAGCAAATGTGCATTTTAAATTATTTCTCCTGGCTGAGTCTCTTTTCCTTTTTGCTTAGCGTTTTTTATATTAGCATTTATTATCGCTCCCACTTCTTTGACACTTTGGACTTCTCTGAACCAAACCAGCAACGGGTTTAGATGGGGACAGAGCAAACCTCTCAAGATAAAGCAGAACTTTCTGTAATGGTTGGTACAGATTCTTCTGTTTAAACCATTTCATGGTCAGAGTTTAGGAGGAGACTCATTCTTCAAAGGACCTTGCGGGTAATGTTGGAAAATAATACTGCTGCAGACTGGGGGGAAAGGTCATATTTTTGGCTACCTGGGAATGGACATTTCTATTTGGATATTCTCTCCCTCTCTCTCTCTCTCTCTCTCTCTCTCTCTCATTTCCTTCCAGAAGATGCATTCCACCCCTGCCCCTTTCCTTGCTGCCCAGTCCCCAATCTCCACCCCAAGCTCAATGTAACACTTGGCTCTTTTCACAGTTTCTCATTACTAAGTTTTAAAAACATGGCCTAACCGGTAATTACAATCTAAAACAATCCTTTTGGGGGAGCCCTGGGCTATTGCTGACTGGTAATCTTTCAGGAATGTCAGAGAGAGGGGAGGCAACATAGATGTTCAGAAACTTCAGAGACAAGGGTGGTGCCGCCCCTCCACCCTCCACCCTCCCCTCCCGCTGGGGCTGCCCCCCCATCCTTCCTTCTATTTCTTGGGTCCTTCTCCCCTCCCCAGTCCATACCTCTTACCTTAATGACATAGTTCCCCACCCCTAACCATTTTCTTTTTAATGAGAAAATCACCATCCCCTTAGAAGGAGGTGTCTGAATTTTGACAAAATCTGTTGAAAGAGATGAATTAGAACAGACAACTCCAAGAGTGTTAGTGGGCTCCCTCCAGCCTGGGCTACTGCGCCTGGCCACCGGTCAGAGGCCACCTCGCGGTTTCTTATTATCCGGCAAGGGGCTCCATATGGACTAATTCCTGTCATTCCATCCATACCAACTCCCTTTCCCCACTAGAAAAACCCACAGCAAAGGCTGGAGAGAAGGGAGCCCTCGGTGTGTGACGGGGATCTCCGTTCCCAGTGCTGGGAGAAGCTAGAGCAGAGGTGGTGAATCCCGGGAATAGAAGCGTGAGGGACAGGGCCCTAGGCCCAGCTCTCCCAAAACCCTCAAACACGCGATCCGTGCGGGCCTTCCTGTCTCATCCGCCAACTCTCCTTGACACGTCATGAGATGGGCCGTGACACAGCTGGAAAGACCCCACCTTCTTACCGAAGTGGAAACAGCCGAGCCCAGATGTGCTCATTAATTCTGTCTCCCACATTGCTTCCCTTTTTAAACTGTGTTTTCCAGTTCACGGAGCAGTTGAGAAACAGGTATGAGATCCCCTCCCTCTCCCCAACTCTCATCAAAACCTGTGAGACACACAAAGAAATCCAAAGCCACAACAACAAGGAGGGGAGCGGACTAAAGAAATCCTCCTCTTGTCGCTCCAGGGTGGCCAGGCAAACTGTGAGTCCGCATCTCCCTCGGGGCTGGCAGGTGGAAGGTCTGGGCCGGCTGTGCCCCTCCTCCCCCGCCCGCTCTCCCGGCCCGGCTGCCACCCACCCACCCGCAGCCTCTCCAAGGCCGGCTTCGCTCCTCCGCCTCGCTGCAGTCAGGCCTCCCCGCGGTCCGGGCCAAGGCGGCGGGGAAGGAACCGCTACCTGCAGCCGCAGGACTCCACTACCATGTCCTCGTACTGCTTGTAGACCACGTTGTTGCCCGCGTCGATGTACAGGATGCTGATGGGAGTCAATTTGGTGGGCACGCAACAGCTGGGCGGCGTGGAGCCGGGGTCCATGGAGTTCATCAGCGTCTGGATGATGGCGTGGTTGGTGGGCTCCAGGTGCGAGCGCAGCGGGAAGTCGCACACGCCCTCGCAGTGGTAGGCCTCGTACTCCAGGGGCGCGATGATCCAGTCGTCCCAGCCTAGCTCCTTGAAGTTCACGTGCAGGGGTTTCTTGCTGCAGCGCAGCCTGGACTTCTTGCCGTGCCGCTTGCCGTGGCGGCTGGCGAAAGCCGTGCGCCGTCGTCGCCGGCCAGGTGAGGGCAGCCACGGACCAGCATCCGGGGCGTCGGAGGGCGGCGGCCAGGACCCCTCGGAGCCCGCAGCCTCGGCCGAGCCCAGCTGCTCGCGCATCTCTGCGAACAGGTTCTTGCGCTGGGATCTGGTGAATACCACGAGCAGAGCGCGCTCGTGCGGGGCGCGCAACCGGCGGCCGAAGCCCAGACTCCGCAGGTCCGGGGGCGGCGGCTGCTGGGGTCCCCGCGCGCGCGCCTCGACCTCCCCGGCGTGCGGCCCGACCCCCGCGGCCCGCAGCTCCAAGCACAGCTGCTTCCCCGGATGGTGGCGCAGAACCTGCCACACGTCGAAGACTTCCCAGCCGGCGGGGGGCGCCCCCTGCGGGTCCAGGGTGCGCGAGTCCAGCAGCTCTGGCGACAGGCAGCGCGACAGCTGCACGCGCAGCGGCCCGGCCGGTGGCCTCCAGGGCGCAGCGGGCGCCTGGCGATAGAGCCGCAGCTCCGCGCCCACCAACTCTTCTCTGTCTGAGAGTGTGGACACATCAAACAAATACTTCTGTCTCCGGAGAGGAGTGTGTGAGAGATCGTCTGCGAGATAAAAAATAATTACAGTCAGTTTCACTTAAGGAGGAGATCAGCCCGGTGCTGTTCGGCCGCCCTGGGAGGAAGAGGGCTGGAAGAGGGCAGGGGGCCTGCCCACCCCAGGGCTCCCAGCCCAGCCGGTGCTTGGTCCCACACCGGGGAGGCCCTTCCTCCGGGTCAGCTCCGGACTCCAGGGCACAGGGCGGTGGCTGCAGCAGGGTCCTCCCGGGTCACCCCCACCAGGCTATGTAACCACTAATGCGCCCTTTGTGGTCAGGAGTCTGGCTTGAGCTGCTTTCCCCAGACCCCCTCTCTGCCAGCTTGTTCTCTTGATTCACATTTGAATGTCACCATCTCTGAGCAGCCATCCCAGACCACCCGAATCTATAAAGTAGCCTCTCTTGGTCACTAGCACGGGACCCACCCTGGGTTATTTACTACCCAGCATTTAGGATTATCTGTAATTGCTCCGTTTGCATTTCCTCGCTTATTGGTTAGTCTTGCCCAGCAACTAGGGGCTAAGAGGAGGCGCCTAGAGGCCTGGCTCACCTAGAATCAGCGCGGGTCTGAGGGGGATACTTCCATAGCAGCGACTCTCACTCTGACTGCCTATTAGAATCTTCTGGAGAACTTTAAAGCTCCCAGCAGGCTTCATCGAATTGACTCAATATCTAAGACTCCAGAATGATTGGAGGGGGCAGTAGGACTGCAGACCCCCCGGTCCAGGATCCCATCGCTCCCCATGGGGGCTCCTGCTGAGGCATTTGGGCAGAGTGAGGAGCTGCTCTATGGCACTTTTTTCTTTTCTTCTTCCTCCGCAAGAAATAAAAGAGCAATGAGCCTTTCAGAAGAATGGGATAAGGAAGAAGATCCTGCAGCCAATGAGAAATAGATACACTTGGAAGTAAAAAACACCTTAGCCACAGACATTTACACACACACACACACACACACACACACACACACACACACTCACCTCTCTCTTCCCCCACCACCCAATTTGAAATTCTCTTGTTTTACAACTAACCCTGAAGTTACTTTGGGGGGGGTTGTAAGTGAGGAAAAGAGAAATATGGGACTCATAGAGGGTAGCAGGCATTTAAAACCCACAGCAAATTCTTCAGGACCAAGGCAAAACTGGACTTTTTTTTTTTTCCTGACATACTGGTGCATGAAGCCAAGCCCACTTCGATGTGCAAGGCGGAAAGCTAACCAGATTTTCCTGGGCTGCTTTCTCATAAAATATTTACAACCCAGCAAATACAAAAATCCCCAAAGCCCCCAGCTTTCCCCAGAAGCTAGTAAAGCCCGGGTAGATTTTAATAGTAAAAGTGTCACTGGGTCCCAGGCCATACCCTCCCAGCCTGTCCAGATGTAGCCCCAGGGCAAGAGCTCTGGAGCCTCAGCCATACCGGTCAGTCGGTGCTCCGTGCTGACCGCAGGGCCTGCTGCCCCTCTCACACACAAGCCCTGACCTGAGAGGTAGCTGCGAGAAAGGTTAGAGAGGTGAAAAGAGAGAAGCCGCTGCAGGCAGTTGATTTATGGAAGCCAAGGCCTTCAAACTAGCCAGGGTCACATTGGAACCAGGGGGAATTCAGTCCACCTTCTTCTCTTTCTGCAGGACACTGCTGTCTGCTCCTGTTCAGCCAACACCCAGATATCAGGACCTATTGCCTGGGGCTGCACTTTGCCGCCTCTCTCAGAACTAAGCATGTGATGAGAGGGACAAGCCTTGAGCATTTGCTGCATTGATGTTGCCAGGGTGGACATAGTTGTGACCTTTACTTTACCCACATGCTCACACCAGTTTCACAAGGTAGGTAGGAACCCCTGTGGTTTCCCATTGCCAATGGGAAAACCAAGGCTTGGAGAAATTAAGTTAATTCCCAACCTGGCGACAGTAAGTGGTGAGGCCAAGATCCAGAGTGCGGTATACTCAGTGTCAGATTTGGAGCGTTTAGTCCCTAATCCCCACTGTCTCATCCGTGTAGTCCATTACTAGACTGGCATTTAAGGGAAGAGGAACACAGTCCAAACTGCTGGCTAGGCCTGCTAGGAATGAAACCTGGGCTCCCTTAGGCTATTATTTCCGTTTCTGCTTACATAACTTTTGAGATAGTAAGGCACTGGCTAAAAAGCATCAGGCAGGTATAAAGAAGATCCATTTCTTTCTCAAGCAACATAAAGAGATCAGCCTGCCTTTGCTTTCATTCTTCTTCTTTTTCTTTTTCTGAAGTGTGGGCTAATAAAATGTTAGTCTCCACAGCTGAGTCAAAACTGAGGCCTGCACCTGCAGAGAAAGGCCCCTGCTGATTCTACAAACCTGGGGTTTCTAACGATCTTTCCAGTATAACCAGGCAATTCTTACCCTTTGCAGAGCTCAGGGAAGACTACATTAAGGCCTTCAGTTTCCATCCTGCTTCCTTCTCTCCCCACATCTGTTTCACTGCACTCTTTTGAGGGGCCTCACTTGCATGCATGTGGACATCAAAGTCCACAGATCCAGGCATCTTGGGCCTGCCAGTGCACACATACCTCAGGGGTGGGGTCCCCTTTAGGGAGGAGAGACCTAATCAAGAAGATGTTCAGGATTTGGAAGTGGGCTCAGGGCTACTGGGCAAGAATTCTGTGACCCAGGTACCTGGCGGCTGTTCTAAGATAGTGATCTTCATTGTCACTAAACCTGCTATGGTCCCTAGATCTGCAGCATGAATGTCACACAGGAACTTCTTAGAAATGCAAATTCTCCCAGACCCTAGAGGTTTGAGGGGTGTTTGTAGTAAGTTGCCAGAGGGTACTGATTCTCGCTAGTACAGGATTAACACTTTGAGAACCACTGGTGTAGGCAGACATGTCTGCTAAACCCTGGATTTCCAAGTGTGCAGGGAAGGGCAACACCAGAAGACAAAACAAGTTCCTCAAAAGCACCAGGCCCAGGCAGGATCTAAAGGGTGTCACTAAGCACCCAATCGCTCCAGTTCTTTCCTGGCACCCAGAGCCATCCTTACATTTTTTAATCCCTTCAATTTACACATTCTCTCCCTGGGTCTCCAGATCCTGTAGCCCCTAAACAGAGGTGGCTGCCCCCACAGTGCTCTACAGAACATATTCCCTGCCTGTTTGGACATGCTTTGGAGCCACACATCTCAGAAACAGCTCAGAGGAGGCATCAGCCTGGCAAAGGTGTACACCACCATGAACTGTGACCCAACACATGGACACCTTGCCTGCTGAACTGTCATCACAAAGCCTTGCAAGACCACCATGGGCTACTTGTGGGCAGGACACTTCCCACTACCTTGCACAAGTCTTCTTCCTACTAATCCCTCCATAAATGAGGGGTGGTGACATCAAATGATTCCCAGTCCTTGACTAGGAATGTGCACTTCTTTTTTTTTTTTTTTTTTTTTTGGCGGTACTGGGGATCGAACTCAGGACCCTGAGCCTGCTAGGCAGGCTCTTATTCCACTGAGCTATATCCCCAGCCCTTAGGAATGTGCACTTTTCATTTCAAAATCCATGGCGCTTTCCTACATCCTGAAAATGGACCCTATGCTTGAGGCTTTTAAGTTAAAAATGATCAGGTTAAAATACATCATGGAGCTTTTTTATTTGCAGCTTTTAAGTTGCACCAACCTAATCTGCAATAGTGTATCTTATACCCCAGCTAATTCAGTTGTTGCTAGTAGTAGACACATAACCCTTTCAAATTACAGTTGCTAGATTCTTTGTCTTTATCTTCTTTCCCTAGGAGGTGGGTAGAGAAGGAGAAGGGGAAGGAGGAGAGGAAGGTGAGAAGGAAGAAATCGCAGGCAAGTCTAAGAAAACCCTTCATAAGTAGGTCAGCAAGTTGGCTCAAGGCTGAGAGCCTTTCACACGCCTTTGAACATACACACTTCTGCACATTCACACTTCTGTACACACACTTTTGTACACACACATTGCTGTGCACATATACTTTGGATATTGAATTTATTAAAATAAATGGGTAGAAGAAGTTAGTCAAAGAGTGCAACATTTCACTTTGTCATAATGAATAGAAGTCAAAAAGACAAAAATTTAATTAAAAAGTAAAGAAAGCAAGGAAGGGAAGAAACTACTTACAAGTAGATACTATTGTGCCCATTTTAAATGCAGAAACTGGCTTAGAAAGGTAAAGGCACCTGTCCACGATCACAGTAGACACTGAAAGAACCCAGGGAAGCGAATATCAGAGCAAAAAGGAAAAGATGCCCAAGATGCCAAAGACCTAACACCTGGAAACCTGAGCCCTGGATGGGCGGCCAGGAAAGGAACATACCAGAGAGGCAGGCTGCTTTTCTGGGGCCACCCTGCAGGGAATTTCCCAAACCCCAAAACTCAGCCCTGTATTTTTCTGAAACATCCCTGGGATACACACACACACACACACACACACACACACACACACACACACACACGGTTTGAGATCACTCTTCAAGGTCCTGTCACTCTCCACTTCCAGGGTGCTCCCCAAAGCTCCAGCTCTCCTGACTAGCAGGGCTCTTCCCCGCAGACTCTGGGCTCCAATCCTCTGATTTCATGATGATACTGGATGGCTACTGGCTGGACTGCTGTCCAGACCCTACCTCTGTACTTCGGGAGCCTGGCCACACCTCCCACCCAAGTCCTCCAGAGTCAAGACTCTGTGAATCGGTCAGTGGCTCAGAAAGTCGAAGAGATGGTGGCAATCCCATCCCCATCCTGTAGGCAGGAAGTGGAGAGGACTAGGATAATCACCCATTTTTTGCAAAGGAAAATCTCCAGATCCCAGTTAAGCCTTGCTGCATCCCAACCCTGCCAGAGCTTGTCAGGCACGTGCTCCAAGGCCCAGTGGCCTCTCACTAAATCCTTACTGTAAGCGTCCAACTGAGATGGCCCCACTGCTAAACACATTTATAGAAGAGGAAACAGAGGTTCTAAGAAGTATGTTGTCTGTCTTGCAATTAGTAAGACCCAGGCCCTTAAGTTTCTTACCTAAAAAATGGGTATAATAAAGCCAGCTCACAGGGCTACTGAAGGGGTGCAAATTAGACAAGGTGGGGCAGTTGCTGAAGATGTTATACAAATGTTACTAGTGAGAATATGGGCTAAGCAGAGGAACACAGACTAAATTTCACCCCTGACCTGTGACTTAGTGGCTGGGTGACCTTGGGTAGATTAAGTCATATAATCTCTCCTAGCATCATATGCCCCATCTGTAAAGGGGAAGAACCACTTCTACCTTGCAAGGTAGAATCAAGGGACATAGTCAGTGCAGGGTACACAGAAAACGCCCAATAAATGCAACCAATATTACTATAATCACCTGTGTCCTGGTGGGGACAGGGCACCTGTCCTTCTCCTGGTCTCCTTGAAGAGATATGGTCCAGTCCTTGGCCTCCCTTGAGGAGGAAAGGCACTGGTGGGCAGTATGGGTAAAGAAAGCAGCAGTATGTCTGGTTCCTGCTCATCTGAGGTGTCAGTGAGAGCCAAGGCTCATCAGCACCACAGCCTTGGCCCTGTAACCATGATCCTTCTCAGCCTCATGATGTCACTGCTGATGTGGCTGTCCCTTCTGCAATGCCAGGTGACAAATACCCTGACCCCAATCTCATCAAGAATTGGGACCTTCTTGGAGTGTGGGAAGCAAGCAGGTGCTGGCCCATGTACTAATCCATAAAGTTTCCTGGCTGGCGGGGTGCAGCCTTGAGAGGCCTCGGGTTTCCTCTCTCTTGGCTTTGGCACACTTTTGTACAAAGCAGGTGCTGGGTGGGGAATAGTAGAAGTAGGATATCCTGCGTCTTCCTCTGGCAAAGAGCCACTGCTATGCTGGAAGGAACAGGGTGCAGGAATGAATGCCCCATGCAGTTAGGAAGATCACCTTGGTAGGTCCGCAGCCTGTGCCTCCTCCCTACACCCCCACTGGCCCAGTTTTACTTAGTTTCCCCAGCATCTTCCCCAATGCCTGTCCTGCCTTTCTCAGATCCTTTTATCCTTGCAAAGAAATGAAGGGCCCAAGGAGAATCCATCCTCTCTTTCTCTGTGGATCTGTTTTCCTTGTGGAGCTGAGCCTCGGCCTGGTAGACCCCATGGATTAAGTAAACCTGGATCCCACAGAGAAATCCAGTGTCAGCACAGCAAGCTCTGGCTCAGCACAGAGCAAAGAAGCGCTGGAAGGAGGGAAGAAAAGGAACCAAAGCTCTTACCAGACTGAAAACATAATAACTAAGCAAGCTGGGCCCTAGAGCCTCAGCGCAGCCTTTGGAGGCCCTGATTGCTGGGCCTCCTTTTGTCTCTAGAGGATGAAACAGATTCATTGACAACCTAGTTTGCAAGCACTTCGTGAAAATACTCACGACCAAGAACGGTAGCTTTTGCAGATGGAAGCTGAAGAGCCAGAGAACAGCCAAGGTCAAGGACAGAACTAAACTAAACAGAAGCTCGTGCACCAAATCCTGGCTCCCATCCGTCCACAATGAGCCTACAGCCCGTGCCAGGGTGCCCAGGTCACAGCCCTTCCCCTGGAGCTGCTTGTGTAGGGCCTGTACCAGGCTAGCTTGCTGGAGGTGGCCTTCTCTGCATTGCTAACAAGAAGGGTCGCCAGGGAACCCGGGAGGACCACAGAGGGCCTCTAGGAAGTGAGCTGGGGAAAAAGTCTCACTCAGTCAGGTAGCAGTGAGGGCTGGAGCGCTCAGATCAAAAGTAGAAGAAAAGGTGCCCATTTTATAGGGTTTCTCCTCCCTAACCAGTACTGAGGTTGCAGGTGGGGGCAAGGGTTCAAACCGTCATACAGTCGTGGGCAAAATATTGAGCTATCACCGCCCGGGGGTCCTGCGCAGGAGAAACCCTAGTGACAGGGTCTTTAAGTGCTGGACCATCCAGACTCTGAAGAAGGGATCTATCACTGCAAGCCCAGTCTGAGAAGCTGGTCTCGGTCTGACGTCCAGCAACATAGCGAACATAACAAAGTGAGATTCCCCATGTTAGTTGTGGACCATAGTCTAGTAGTTTTCAATTTCCCTCCCCGGGAACCTCAAAGCTGCAGTCCGCTGGCAAGTGGAGCAGGGGCTGGGCCCACCTGTCCGGAAGCCAGTTTTGAAAAGCAGAAGCAGGATGCCTCCTGGCTCCCACGGTATTTAAGGGTGCCCTCCGCTGCCACCACCGATGCCCATCCTTCCGCGCTGCCCTGTTCTCGCCTTCTGCCCTTGTCCACCGGGCCAGCCCGCACCAATTTGCGCCGGAGGCCCGCCCTCTCCTCTCTCGCACGCCCACTATCAGGGCCCTAAGCGGTGCCCCGCCCCCACGCGCCCGGGCCACTCTTAGTGCAGCGCGCGCTTCTCCGGAACGCGATCCAGCGCCACCGCCCGCCTCGGGTCCCCACCAAGAGCCTGCATCTCCTTACGCTAAGCGGACCTAAGGCTCAGCACAGCGCAGTGCATTAGGACGGTCCTGGGAGGCAGACCAAGGCAAGCCGGAACACCCAAGGCCAGTGAGGGTGAATTTAACTCCCGTAAACTGGAGACGCTTTAATTTAGAGCCCAAAACAGCCAGGGGTTGGGATGAGAGTGGGGAACGTCAAGCCAGGCGAGCAGTGAAGCAACATTCGTATCTTCCATCTTGCTCCTCGCCCGAGGAGGAGCTCAGCTCTGCCCCGACTGCTGGCCCCTCAAAAGCGTCGTTGGACCTGGGTCATTCAACACCCAAAGGGTTATGGAGCTAATGCCTTCCACCTCAGGTGAAAGCATCGGGAGTCCTCGTTGATGTGCTCCGGGTCACTGGATGCGCGCAGCAGTCCCTCTCCATCCCCTTCCTTGCACCCTTGCCCCAGGAAGATGTCACCACCAAGAAGGTGTACCCGCGTCCCCAAAATGCCAGCTGGAAAAGCAAAACAACAACAAAATATGTTGCCCTAGGGCCTCCGTCAGGGCAGCGTCTCGCGTTCCCAGAGGGTCCTGGCGAGATGCGTGCTCTCTGCTTCCTAGACAGAGCTTTCCTGTCCTGATTCGGTTTGAAGGGTGGGATTCAAAGGCCTCTTAGGGTCTGTGGCTTGGGTGACCTTTTTTGCCTCAAGTGCAGAGAAGGCGCGGATATGTGAGCGCAGTTGAGACCCCCTCCCCCGCCAGCCACTCGCGGTGGAGGACAGCTCTGCCCCGACTGCTGGCCCCTCAAAAGCATCGTTGGACTTGGGTCATTCAACACTCAAAGGGTTATGGAGCTAACGCCTCCACCTCAGGTGAAAGCCCCGGGAGTCCTGTTGATTTGCTCCAGGTCTCTGGATGCGCGCAGCAGTTCCTCTCCGCCCCCTTCCTTCCACCCTTGCTCTGGGTCCCTCAGAGATCTCCAGGAACCCTGGCGCAACCTGCGCTCTCGCTGCAGAAGAGGCTGCGTGTGTGGAGCCTCTCGACTCCTGGTGTAACGCTGCCCTTCAGGCCTTAGGGATGAAGGTGACAATAACTGTTGTTTAACAAGCAAGGTGGTGGTTTGTGGCCTTAGCGTGTCCGAATCATTCCAACTAGGAGAGCAGAAGGAACCTCTAGTTTAAAACTTCCTCCCCCTCCTCCCCACCACCCTAACCCCGGCTTTCCTGGGACCTTCGGGTTCCCCAGTTCAGGAAGACCCGGAACCTGCACCGCCACGTGCATGTGAACGCTTAGCCGGGCCCCTTCCAAGGCTGTTCCCTCTTTCCGGGGAAATAAACCTTAGATTGGAACCTTCTGCCCAGCTTCCTCACTGGGCCGTCTGGTCTGAATTAGTGTTTTTATAAGGGACTCAAACAAATCGAATACAAGGTCACCAAATAATTAACAGTTGTGAATTCCCTTCGTCCCCATTAAAATACTTCCCTGCTTATATTTCATTTTCCTTTTGCCAACGACAACAGGGTCCGGGCAAAAGCGCCAGCTCTGTTGATTACACTGCTCTGTGGCCCAGTTCCACCCAGAACCCCACCGCTTTACATAAACGTGATGTACCAGACAAACTTCAATCGCCAGGGAACTCTGCCACTCCTCCAATGCCCGCCCAGCAGCCGGTCTGTCCCAGCACAGTCCAGCCCCGCCGCTGGACTGATCAAGAAGACCCAGAAGGTGAGGGAGAAGCCAGAAAGCAATCAGCAGCAGACTCTCCCGAGAGCCATTTGTGGAGTGTCAAGTTCCTCAAGGATGTTCCAATCTCGTTTTGGGTTTTATCTCTTTCTCACTGGCCCCTTTCTGGGAATGCTATTGTAACAACAACACAGTTTAAAGAGTATTCTCATTTCAAAGTCATCTGGAAACCTAGCTCACAGCAAATTCTTAGACTCACTGTGCCTCCCTTACCCTTGGGAGTTTTTCCTTCTGTGGCGCTTTTCACAAATGACAAAAACTCCGGGTCTGAACACTCCTTCCTGCGGTGGCCTGCCTCGTTCTTGTGGCCTTCCTCCACACCTCCTCCCCTTACCTCTCAGCCCAGCTGAACTCAGGAGGGTCTGACTGTCCCCTTCCCAGACCCGAGAGCTGGGAGCCCGGGGCTCCCGTACTCCTAGTCTTTTACTGAAAGATTTTATGAGCTGACTGTACGTTCACAATATCTAATACAGCCCCTCAGATCCTGTGATTCCACCAACACACACCTCCTCCTCTTTACAGATCTATGATCATTTTTAAAGCATGATATGGTGGCATTTTAAAAGGTCAGGGGTCAGGTAGTCTGTGCCTCTACTAAAATAGGTATAGGAAAAAGCCAGGCACAACACAAATTCTGATCTTTCAGTTCAAAGTTCCATGAAAATTACTAAGTACATTTTAAGAGACTACAGAAGAATATTAGGCCATGAAGAAAATCTCATTTTTTCACTTCTTGCCACCATGTTTTAAGATCTTCTTATCCTATGAGCATTGTGCACTAGGTTAGCTTCAGGGTCTAGAATATTATGTGAGTTTGACCTCTCACTATAGCCGTGTAACCTTGAGCAACTTGCTTAACCTCTGTCTTCCTAATTCACCTGCAAAATGGGGTAATTACAGCACTTTCTCTGGGAATGGCTATAAGAATTAAATGAGATAGTTCTTATAATAGATTTCAGCACAGTACTTGGCCCACAGTAAAAGTTCAATAAATCTTGGTTAATATCATTAACCCTAAATGTTCAGAGAGTAAACCCAAAGGGAAGGATTTTTTTAGCTTGCAATGAGACCACCTTGTGGAGGGCAGGGAGAGGAGGCAAGGGCTGGGATAGTGCAGAACGTGCTGTCTTCTGAGTGCTGGACCGCTCTTCCCCCACTCTGAGCAGAGAATATCTATACCCTGCCTCTCCCAGCCCCTGCTTCAGGTATAACTAACTCTTGGGTTCCCAGGTAAGGAAACTCCTAGTCTGTCTTGGGAGGTCCTACTCTTTTCTTTGCTCCTCCCCTTAGAGCAATCCTAGCTCCTCTGCGCCAAGCTCGCCACCGTCATCAGCGATTTAAACGTCTTCGGGGCAAGGCGCCAAGTTAGCACGACTGGCCCAGCTCTGTCCTCCTAGCCCTCCCATCTCCAAGATGGACTGGGGGAGGGGACATTGAGGGGTTGCCTTGGCAAAGAACCCCCACGGGAGCGGAGCGGAAGTCCTTGCCAGGCGCTGGGGATGCGCGGCTAGCGGGTCCCTTCCATCACGGGAGACTAGACAGCGTTTGATGTGTTATGACATGAACCCTCAATTAGATCGCTGAGTTGAAACACTCCAATCAGGGGCCCGATGCTAAGCAAGCCCCGGAAGGTCCAGCCCGAGGTCACCGCCGGTGACACATCAAATCAAAATCAGTGAGAGGGAAAGTGAGGCTTTCCCTTTATCAAGCTGGGGCTGCAGCCAGCAACGCACTCCCTCCTCTACTCGCCCCTCCCGCGGGCAGCTCCCCACGCCTTCGCCCCTCGCGCCAGTGCGGCCAGCTGCACCAGCCACCTAGCTGCCTTTCTCCGCATTTTTCTGGGAATCTGGGCGGCGTGGAGGGGAACGGGACTTTGAAGCTGCCGTCAGGGTGATCCAGCAGCATCTCCTCAGTCTGTGGATAGCCAGCAGCCCCAGCCCTCGACGGCGCTCTAGGGTGGAAGCCGGACGTCTGGATCTCCGTGCGGCTGGCCTAGAGACCTTGGCTCGGGAACAGAGCACCCCCCCCCCCCCCAGTCTGGGCGCGAAGCCAATCCCTCTACTACCTCCGGCGCCCTGAGACAGCAGCGCGGTGCCCAGGGATGGGGAGGGGGCGTGCAGGGCAGCCTAGGGTAACCAGCGTGAGCCAGGTCTATGAGCGACCTGGCTAGGACCCTCAAAGACACTGTTCCCTTTTGCCTGAATTCTGAGGCCCTCCACAGACATCTTGGAGTAGCTCGCAGCGTCCCTTGGTCCTATGCCAAATTCACGGGGCTCTACGAACCAGTTAGAGGTGTCTGCTTGGGGGGGGGGAGTGGAGATTCTTGCCACTTCTTAGAAAAAGAAATGAGCGTCCCCTGCCTGCCAGCCTAGGCCTCTAGAATTCGGCCCTTGGGAAAGGGTCCCTGAGCAGTTTCCTTTGGGCTTCCTGAGGGTCCCCTTTGATGAAGGCGGTAGAGAAGGCACAGGGCCAGTGGAGGACTTGGATGGTGGGGAGACAGTCCCCGGAAAGGTTGGTGAGGGGGTGTGGGCCCTTGGCAAGGACACGGTTGCAGCGCTAAGAAGAAGCCACTTGCGTTTGCAAAGATGACCTTAGTGGTCCTAAAAACGTCGTAAAATACCCGGCATTAATTTGCTGTCGGGATCTTTCAGCAGCTCATAACCTGCTGACCGCAGGCTGCTGTGCGATGAGCTTGGGCAGAACCACCATTGACCAGGGAAGGAGAAAGCCAGGGAGAGGGACTGAGGACTGGGGACCTGCTGCTGTCTCTGAAACGCTTGGAGAAGGCACGAGCACCCCAGGCAGCCTCCTCCACAGGAACCACAGTACGGTCCGGTTCCTGGGCAAATTCCCACTTTCACTGACCTGGAAGTGTGAGGCCAGGAACCATCAAAGTCGAGGAGTGGAGTCTGGGGAGGATGGAGAGCGGCTAGCTGCCGCTCTTCGATCTCCTTCCTTTCTTCTCAACAAGATACCCCCTCCTTTCTCCTTCCTTCCCCTTCTATCCCTCTTTTTCTGCTTTCTTCGGCATCACTGCCTGTCTCTCCTCTTTAGGAACCCTCTCCCCAGCTTCTGAGGCCGGAGGGAAAAGGAGGCACATTTCTCGAGGTCACTGACCACGCTGCAGGCTAGCGGTGGTGGCAGGACCGGGAGACGAGTTTGCGCAGACAGTCACACGTGCACCGACTCGGGCAGAAGGGAGTGAGGGGTGGGGCCCAATACAGAGAGCGGCGAGAAAGTTGGACGCGCAGGCACGCGCATGCACTCCTGAGCACTAAGTACCAAAACGCAGACCTAGCTGTCTTTGCCCCAGGCCTACCCCACCTAGATGCCGCCCGCCTGTGGGAAAATGACTCGGGCTGTGGCCTCCGAGACACCCACTGTGTGGCTCTGTAGGAAAAAACAAAACAGAGCGTGCCAGGCGCGCGCTGGGCTGCCGATGCGCACACCCCGCACGGGCACGCGCGCTGCTGCTGACACCGCTGGCGGCCTGGCCCCCTGGGCAGCCCGACTAACCTGCTCCGAGAGACCCGAGCCGGGTTGCCCTGTGTTCATTCACGCCTGGCGGCCAGCCGGCTCGCCCTGCTGGTTCAGGCCTTGGACGGTGCATCCCCCACTAGGCAGGACCCCAGACACTGGCTGCACGGGTCCTCGCCCTGACGGTTCTCCACCCCTGGTCGTCTGCCTGCTACTTCTCTACGCTTCGCTTCCTCCACTAGCTAGTAGACCCGCGGCCACCACTGCGAAAGACGAGGGAGGGAGGGAAGGAGAGGGAGGAGGGAAGGAAGCACAGAAGGGAGGAAGGACAGAAGGGATGAAGGAAGGAAGGGAGGGAGGAAGGGAGGAAGGGAGGAAGGGGAAAAGTAGACTTGTAGACTGGGGCAACATCTGCAGTCGCATTTTGAAACTTACTGGGACTTGAGAAAAACAGTCTAAGAAAAGTAAAAAAGGCGAGGTGTCCGGAGTAGGAAGGGAATTCACAAACGGCAGCCTCCTGCCAGGAGCTCGAGCCTCTCTCTGGCTGCGCAGCTGGAGCCCAGAGGAGTCGGCTGCCCTTGCCACTCACCTAGTCCTCTGTCCACAAAGCTCGTGATCGTGTTCGCCGACTTGGAAGACTGGAAGAAGCTGGCGTTGATGCCCAGCCTCTCGGCGATGGAGTAAGTCCTGTAGATGGACAGCATATACTCGTGGGGCACCACTCGCGGACCGCGGCCGGGCGGCTCCTGAGCCCCGGACTCGTCCTGAGGCCGCCCAGGCTGGGGCTCCCGGCGCTGCGGGGGCGCCTGGCCGGCCGCGCTGTCTCGCGGCGCCCGCGGAACCTTCCCTTCCCTGCGGCTCTTCACGCTCTTGGTGGAGCCCAGCTCCGAGGACGAGGAGATGGAAGCCTGCTGGAAACCGGGCAAATCCCACAGGAAACTGATGAGGAAGACGGCCGAGAGCAGGACCCGGGGGGTGTCCATGGCGCGCGAGGCGGCCGCGCGGGCGCAGGCGGCGCGGAGCGGCTGGACAGCGGCGGGGCCCGGCTCCTCGCGCGGACTCCGAGTGCGAGGAGCCGGGTCCCAGCCACACAAACCCCGGCCTGCCACGCCCCCTCCCGCCCCTCGCAGGGAGGGGAGGGGAGGGGGGAGGGAGGGGAGGGAGGGAGGCCGGCGGTGCGGCCGGAGGTGTGGGGAGAGGGGCTGCGGGTGACGGAGTGGCAGGAGACCAGCAGCGCCCCCGCGGGACGCGCGCAGGCTTGCGGGGCGGGGAGCGTGGCGCGGACTGGAGCGCCGGTCCGGGCGGCCCGGCGGGCCGGGAGCAGGGCCTCGCCCGCACGGCCAGGGCCCCCCACCCGCCCCCTGCAGAAGCCGACCCTGGCCTGCTTCGCCCGGGCTCGGGGTTCCGCCCGGCCCCGCACTTGGCTTGGAGCGTGCGGCCCGGGACCGGCTCGCGTGGGCGCCTCTGCCGCGGGCTCGGGCGGCGGCACCCTCTCCTCCGCCCCGACCTTCCGGTCGGCAGTTTGTGCCCCTCAGGGCCAAGCCCGAGCCCGGGAAGCCTCGCCCGGGGCCAGCTCCGCACAGCCCCGGTCTCTCTGTGGGGTACCGCTCTCCACAAAGACAGGCACTCTTCCCCACCCTCGAGGTCAGGCAAAGGCCACGCGTCTTTGGCGTTCGGAGCGACGCTAAAAGCTGCTGCGCGCCCCTGCAGGCCCCAGCCTCTCGCCCCGCGGTCCCCAACCTCGTCCGACGCCGGCTTCGGCCGCCGTGCTCTTCGCCTGCCCGCGGGCTCCGCTCGCCTCTCGAGGCCTGCGCGGCATCTCCATTTCCCCTTCTCCTTTCCCTCCCGTCCTCAGGACTTCCTCCTTCCCCACGTTCCTCCTGCGTTCCAAAGGCTCCTTCCCCAGCCTGCTTTGCTCCGCGCGCTGCCCTCCCGCCTCCCTCTGCTCCCCACCCCCGTCTTCCCCTCAGCGGACCCCTCCCTCCCTTTGCAGCTCTACCCCAGTCTGCTTCTCTTCAGCCCGGCCTCTCCCCATCACGAGTTTATCTGTCCCCAGATCCGCTGTCCGTCTCCTCCGCCCACTGCCTCGCCTATTTGGGGGCCTGAACTCAGGAACACGCTGCGTTTCGGCAGAGGCTGCTCCTTGCCTTGCACTACTATAGACTACAGAGTTCCCCTGCGCGTTTTACCGGGACGCAAGCACCAGCCATAAACGTTCTCCTTTAATCATCACAATGCTGGGAGGTTGGCTTGACTAAACTCACTTTCATGGGTGAAAAACTGTATTAGAGCCGAAGAGATAACGTGACTTTTCCAAGGTCACTCAGCCAAGGACAGCGCCCAGGCTGGGCCCCAAGTCCAGAGTTCTTCCCATCCCAGCAGTCTGATATCACTTACCCAACATCTCCATCGCTTTTCTCGCCCCCTCCTTGTCCTGAGGGTTTCACTGGTCTCAGGTGATTTCCTCCACCCTAGGAACTTTTCCCATGTATTCTCTCTCCCTCTCCCTCCCTCCCTGCTTCTTCGAGCTGCTTTTTCATCTTCTCTTCCCTCCCTGCAGAAACCCCTCACTGCCCATCTGCAGAGCACTTTGCTTTCTGTAACTCGAATTCCCCCAAGGTCTGGCCCTGGCCTTCCCCCAGGTAATGGCAGACACCCGCAGAGAACAGCGTGCTCCTAAGACTCTTGACAGGTTTCGTTTCATTTCATCTTCACGATATTCCTAAGGGCTGTATCATCCCTATGTTACAGGGAAACTGAGGCTGGAGGCCACACTGCCCCAGGCTCTGTGCTCTTAACACCTGGGCTTTTGGCCTCTCTCCCCTTGACCTTTCTCGGGGCTGCTTTTGGCTCTCTCCCAATCTTTACTTGGGTCTCTAGTTTTAGTTTTGTGAGTAATAAGTTCTGTCTGAGATTTGCAGGTGCTTTACCTTACGTTTTCTTCCTCTCTGGCCTTCAGATTTTTTTTTAAACTATCATTTAACGGGTTAACCACATGAAAGAAAATGGAGCTGAAATGAAGATTATTTCACATATTTTGACTACTGCAGCCAAAAATCAAAGTATCTTTGCCTTTGTGGGTTCCCTTCTGCTCCCCTATTTTTTGTGCACATGTCTTCTCATACTATTGCCATCCAGAGCTAGATGCCTCCTTGGCTTTTCCCCCTGTCACTTAATACATTACTACCAAGGCCATGGCTTTCAACATCTCTTCCTTGTGTCTCTGGCCTCTCTGCTGCTCTGTACCCCTCCCCACTTCCCTTCCGCTTGCTCGCTTGCTCGCTGGGCCTGTGAAGGCCTCCCCTGCAAAACCACAGCTCAAGCCCCCTGCTCTGCACCTTCCCCTCCGCCCACCTGCCAGACCTGGGATGCACCCTGTCTTGTTTGGCCCGCTTTGCATCTTGCTGTCCACATCCGCCTCTCAAGTGTCATCCAGGAGAGGCTTCCTCCTTGTGGTCTGTCTCCATTCCTTCCCTCGGGGCAATGAACACTTGTGGTTTGCCTTATCACTATTTTAATTTTTATCAGTACGGTATCTGGTTAATGATGATTCATGGTTTGGGACCCTCTGTCCACAAATATAGTTCCTGCCTGCAAGAGCAGTCCTGTCTGTTCTGTTCACTTTGCCCAGAGCAATTATTATCTGCTACAAGTTATCAGTAAACAGGAAACCAAGTAATGAGCCTGATGTGCTGTGGTTTAAGACCTCCAGAATTCTATATAGAGTCGTTGGGGAGTGCAGACAACACTGGGACAGGGTCCACGGCGGGTGTGGTGTGTGTCCTCTGGGATTACCCTGGGAGAGGCATTCCTGCCTTTCTTGCTACAGCCCCAGGTTTATGCAAGGAGAGTGCTCCAAGAAAGGGCTGTAGTGATTATGTAACGGATACAAATCTACTGTGTACCCCAAGCTCACCAGCTAAGCAGAATTGTAACCACAACTAGGAGTCAAGACCTTCTGGCTCCTAATCTATCCCTACCCCTATATTTAAAACATCACAGTTAGATATCATGACAATGATCCACAGCAGTGTATGAAGCCTGATCATTTCCTGTCTTGGCGGTACATCTCAAACAGAAATCCACTCCAATGTTAACACCAAGGTCTCTCCGTCCCTGTCTCTGTCTCTCTCTGTGTGTGTATTTGTGTTTGTGTTGCTAAAAATAAAGATATATGGAGAACAAGTCAAATCTGCTTTTAGATATTCATACTATATTGAGTCTTTGAATACTGCTATGAAATTAAGCTTCTAGGCTAGTCATAGCTTCTCCAGTTATTTATTCAGCAGTCTCTCCTATGAAGAACATTTTAAAAGAGTGAAAGTTCCTTGAGTCGAGCAGACAAGATCTGGTATGGACACCTTCAGCAGCTTGACTGTAGCATTCTCAGAGTTAGATTCTGCCACAAAGAATGCCCAGGCAGACAGCATGCACTGTGGTGTCTCCTGCCCCCCTGTGGAAGCAAAGGGAGTTACGGTGGAGAAGGAATGCCTTACTGAGGCGTTTGCAGGACGAGAGAGTGACCTCAATTACTGTAATGTTAGAAAATTAGTGTGCGAGTAGCATTTGGCAATAAAACATCCACAAATGAGAAATCTTCCAGAGACCAGACTAAAAGCGATAAAATTCCCTGATGCTATCTTAAATCTGTGCTGTTAATGTTTTTAAATTATCATTTTTATTAACCCAGGGAGAGAAGATTCTACTAAAGAAATGAATTTTCACTTGTCATTTAATTTTTTATTAACTTCAAAGGCAACTATTAAAAATGTGGTGGGGGATACTGGACTTCAGTATGAGCCCCATCTACACATGAAAGGACCATTCCAAAGCGTCTGGAAATAAGAGGAAGAGGGCAGAAAGTGCCTGGGGTTTTTCACAAGGGAGATCTTTTTTTAAATTTAGGTATTGTTTCCACAAAATCTCAGTTAAAATACAAACACTGTGTAGTAAGATTCTAATTCTTATTTTACTACTACTATTATTACACCATCCTGAATAAATGGATAGACTGATAATCTGATAAGATTAACTAGTTGTCATGTCAGTGGTCCAAAAAATAGATTTGGAGGCAAAAGTGCAGCTTTCAGACAGAGCACATGCTTAGAATGCACAGATCCCTGGTTCAATCCCTAGCACCAAAACAAAACAAAGCAAAACAAACAAATTCTGGTAAATTTTGATTGAAAGAAAACAATGACAAAAAAGAGAATAAAGACTTTTTAAAGTGTGTGTGTGTGTGTGTGTGTGTGTGCACGCACATGCGCGTGCGCGTGCGTGTATCCTTAGAGTTTCCATCAAGAGAAATAAGAGGAAATTAACAGGTGCTACAGCTTCACCCTCACAGTTCTGCGTATATCTGTTATTGACGCTTTCATGACATTTCATTCATAGAAAAGTTCTCTCAAGGAGAAAAAGAACCAGGCGTGGTGGTACACAACTGTAATCCCAGGACTACTGAGACTGAAGCAGGATGATCACCAGGAGTTGGAGGCCAGCCTGGGTTACATAGTAAGTTCAAGATCTGTCTGAACTATATAGCAAGACCTTGTCTCACACACCCCACCTCCCAAGGGAACAAATGAAAGCCATTAGTTTAGAGCAGGGCAGTTTCTCTCAAAAGTGGTAGAAGGTGAAAATCAAGCGCATCTTGAATGGCAGGAGGAAAGGTAAGGACCATTTGCTCCAAGGAAGCGGGAGGAGGGGACTCTGAGAAGGGGACATCTAAGATAAAATGTGTCCTTCACAACTTGGACCGGGAGGTGTCAGCTTCTTTAACTCTCTCTTCTGTAGCCAATTTGAATCTGTTTTTCCATTTCTTTTGTTGTTTATTTCATTGTCTTTGACAGAAAATGATTTACAGAGAAGTCAAATAAAGTGGAATGAAAAGCTGGGTCCGATGGCACAGTAGCCCTCTCTGAGCTCCAATTTCTCCACTCAATCAGCTGAATGGGGTCCCAGCCGAATAAGGAATCAGAGACTCAACAGGTCCCATGCACAGCCCCAGAATAACAGCCCTGCAAGTGGCAGGGAATTAAGGGTTCTAGTCTAGATATCGCAATCATGAAGAGTCCTGGGGGCGTCAAGCCAATCTCCTCATTGTTCTTACTCAGTACCTCTGCAGGGCGCGTGGATGTCCGATCATGCTATAGTTTGCCAATACCAGCACTTCTTAGCATGTGCTGAGGATTATTGGACCAGCAGCATTACTGTTACCTGGAAGTTCATTAGAAATGCAAATTCTTAGGTCTCACCACAGATCTACTGAACAGAATCTCCGGGGCTGAGGCTCAACAATCTGTACTTTACCAAGCTTTCCGGGGATTCTGATGCACTCTAAGGTTTAAGAACCATTGGCCTACACCATGGAATACAGGTAAGCTACCTGCCAAGAACTTTAAGAAATGCTTTGATTTCTAAGGGGAAGCAATAAAGGAAAATGCATAGCATGCAATTTTATTTTCAAATTAATGATCTTCATTCCTAATGAGCAAATAATTTTCATTTCCGCATGTGAACTAGGTGTATTTAATTGCCAACAGCCATACCAAGCCAAACATGGCTAAGCTGGCCTGATCTCTCAAACTAAATGGGGTCCAGCCTGCTTACACTGGAAAGGCAGACAGAAACCACATCAGAATAATATAGCGGAATACAGGCATTTTCTCATGTACTGTGATGATAAACAGGGGCGTGGGGCCTCAGCTGTGTACCTTCCTGGCTACTTGAACTTGAAATCTAACTTTAATACAACTCCATAAATATGAATAATTGTTAGGTTTTTGTGTATCTGCTAAAAAATAAATTAAAAATAGTCTCCTAACTGTAGTTTTGTCACCTCAGATGAAAATGAAAAATGTATCCTTTCAAGTATTTGTGTGTGTGAGCAAACTACATGTAACAAAGAACATTGCAAATTCTCACAGATATTAGTGAGTCTGATGATAATTAATTAGTCAATTTGGATTTTTTAAATATCAAACATTCTCTTAATTTTAGTCATTCTCAGTCTTTAGTTTTGTGATGAAATTGCACTTAATATTTTTGCTTTAGCTAAATTCCACATTCTCTTAAAATTTTTTTCTTTGTAAGTAATTTCTCTGAAAGGGATAAGTTTGTTTGACATAGAGAGCTTTTACTGTATTTCACTGTGAGTTTGTGGCAGTGCCTTTCTTCTACAATGATTCGTCATGTTTTATGTCTGTCCAAATATTCTAGATTAAAAACACATTGCCGTTTGCTAATAGGTATCAGGATACTTAAATGGAGCAGATGAAGTTCCTTCTCAAATGAGCATAGAAGATGATTATGAGAGTACAAAATTATTAAATTCTAGGAATCATTTGATCCTTTCCAAATCTTGCACAGAATATTACAATGATATAGGAAATTTTCTTTCCTGTTTAGGATCAGATTTGGTTCAAAAAATTACTACCAACTTTGTAAACATTAAAATAGAAGCAATAAAGATGTGAAATTTCACACAGGGGATCTACAATGTTTGGGTAATTATAAGCATATGGCTACTTTACATGAGATTTCTGTTAAAAGTGTATTTACTAGGGCTCTGGGAAAACAGAGGTTCTCAAATTCAGGGTTTATTTACATACACTAAGAATGACGAGTTTACTATCAATTTATCAAAATCTATTACTGCTTCAGAATTCTAAGTGACATTTGTTAAATGACTGTAATATCTGTTGTTTATTGCTCTATTATCTGTTAATATATGAGATTTTATTCATGAAAGAAATCACAGAGAGCAATTAACTACTTAGTCAAAAGTGTCAAATGCTTTCCAAATAATATTAGACACAATTTCGTGTATTCCATGTTAATATTTAGGGCATAAGACTGCCATGACTAGCTTTAATGTATTCTGGTTAAATAGAAATGACATAAGAATTTAGTTTTGCGTGTTTTAAGAACTACTTGAATGTATCATCCCAAGAATCACTAAACTCAAAGATGTTGTCTAGTCATTTAGAATTAATTAAGTTAACAATTTAAATATTAGAGATGCTTGGAATTTAATTTTTAAATGAGTAAAAACAGAGTTTAGAAGTTTAAAAATCAGTCTAAACCCGACCTTTCCAAAAAAGAAACAAAAAGCCTCCTCTCCTTACTCTGACTTTTTAAGCTCTAAGATTATGAAACATCACAGTTGCAAGCTGTAATAATTGAGTCTTTAAAACAAAGGACAGAGATGGGACGCAGAAGAGCAGTCGCCAGAGGCTGGAGGGATGGGAGGATCAGAGCTAGTGTTTAATGAGTACAAAGCTCCAGGTTGGGAAGACGGAAAAGTCCTGGACAGGGATGGTGGTGGTTTCACAACAAAGCTCATGTGCTGAAGGCCACTGTGTTGTGAACTTTAGAAAATAATCTAAATGAAAGAAATAAGACACAGGAGGTTAAACATCGCACACTTTCTCCTACACGAGAAGCCCAAAATACAAATAATTTACAGAGCAAAGTAACAGAAAGATGCCAGGAAGCAGAGACGGACTTTGCAGGGACGGGAAGGGGATTCAGGGATGGGGGAGACAGCAAGCAGTTGAGGGAAGGTAAAGTACAAAGGCTCAGGATGTGATCTCTATGCAACAGTTCCCGTGAGGAACATAGTCATTTTGTGTTACAAACATATACTAATAAAACATTTTAAAAACAAAACAAAAATTTAAATGATTAGGATGGCCCATTTCATGTTACCACAATAAAAGGGGTGTAGAGATTCAATCAACAATCTAAGAAATGTTCCTTTGCAAAGTAAAATGCTGAAAGACAAAACTTTCAATTTGCTTTGTTGAAAATTTGGGCTTTAGCCTCACCGCGCAGATTCTCTTCATAAGCACATCATGATTTCATAACTCCTCAAGGGAAGCTTCTTTACCTCTCTAACCATGTCGTGTGAACTGTCCTCCATTCCTCATTCTATTTTTTTCTCTTAGAAAAGGCTGTTTCAGTAAAGATTAGAATTTGCTCTATTCCATGTTAGTGAAGGATTACTACGAGAAAGAGATCGCCAGGTAGTGTATGGAAAATCGATTCTATTAGTTCCCAGTGTGTCCATTCCAGTGTTTCTTTCCAAGGAAGGAAAAATTCTAAAACAGCACATATTTCTTTTTTTTCTCCTTGTCTTTTCTTTCTAGAGTTACATTTTCTCTGCTTCTTTCTCTCGGATGTCAATTAATACCTCAGATCTACTTTGGAGTACATTAATTCCAGGCTTAAGGTCCCACAGTATGTGTATTTTAATAAAAATACTCTCAAACGGCAAAAGAGTATCTAGATCCAAAGTTAGGATTCTTGATTGGCAGCAACCCAGACACAGTGATGGTCACATGTCACATGGTCATAGTCCTTCCTTGGGGCCCTGCCATTTTTCCTATGTATATGTTACAGTCATAGTTGTACAATCATTGAGCAGCACTGTGGGCCAAGAAACCGGTCTGAGGCTTACTCAAGCCTGCCTAGTTGAAGTCTACAGCCCAGGCTCCTTGGGCCTGCCCTACACAGGGCTCTCTCTAGAACAAGAGTACTGTTTCCCGTAGTGCCCTCCACTGTCTTCACTTTTCAACAAAATTATGGGTCCCAGTGGTAATTTACACACTTTGCATATTTTTATCTATTCCCCTATAAAGATGATATAGGAATTGAGGTGGTTTATATTTATAGGTGTTAAATATAGATATCTGTATGCCTCATAGAGTTGTAGATGGGTGAGACACACATGATATAGTTATCGGTGTGCACCATCTATACCAATATCTATTTTGAAATAGACTGATCTTTACTTTTTCATGTCATTTTGCTCCTGCCTAGCAGAGTATGTATTATGAACCACGGGAAGCATGTCACTTACCGGAAAACCATTGTGAATTCACCACCCACTTACCTTTTGCTTTTCTGAATAATCCTGGCTGCTTCAAGAGTCTCAACAGGACCTCGTTTGGTCAAAGTGCTGCCTTCTTATGAAAGCTAGTCTAGCCAGAGGTCAGACCAGCCATGTGTCTCCTTAATCCAGGCCTCCTTTCTAGTTTGGGTGCCCTGACTTCTCACTGTAGAAGACAATCATAGAGGCGCAACGAGCACAGTGCGGTGCATTTCCGGTCATTAAGGAACACTAACATTTTCGTAATCAAAGAACAACTGAAGTAACACAAGCCGCCCATGAAATTTGAAGAGAGTGACAAGTGGCAAGAAGTCACTGAGGCTGCTCAGGAAGCAGAGGTGACCTTCAGACTCGGCCTCCAGGGATGTCTAGTCCCCCGACTTCCCGTCTCTCTCTCCTGGCCCTCTGTTCGCCCTCGTTCTCCTGTTTCCCCGTCTCTTGTCGGTCCTACTTCCGCTCTTCCTCCTGGCCTTCCCTTTTCCCTCGTGCATTCCATCTCTCTTCCCATCCCGTCTTCTTGAACTACACAGAACTTGGGGCAGAAGTGCATTCTAAAACTTCCTGTTCATGTTGGTCCTCATTTAAGCATGCAATGAATCGAACCTTATTATCTTCCCCTAAAAAGAAAAAGAAAGAAGAAAACCCACCACTTGCAACTAATCTACTTTTGCTTTTCTTTACATGGGGCCCTTGACAGATTTATTTTCCCACAGTGGCTCTGAAAGGGGGCAGAGGAAACCTATCCCTCCCATAAGAATTGTATTATTTGGTATTTGTTCCAATGGGACATCAAATAAATACTGATCCCACCCCTGAATGGGTACATTTTTAGGGTTGGGTGGAGCCAACATTACAATTTCTTGGTGCATGTTTTTGAAGGTTCATGTGCCTGCCATGGATTTAGCTTGACCCTCTCTTAGAAGTTAGCTCATATTTTAGCAATATTAGGCAACCCTAATTTGCCAAGATCGCTTCAGGAGTGTTATACCATAGTACCTGAAAGTCTTTTTCAATGGCAAACCTAAGGTGCGAGGCAAGCCCTCTTCCACTAAGCTATATGGCTAGCCCTGGAGATTATAATTTCAATGCTACAAGTTGCTTCTCCCGCATTCAAGGACTGTTGCAGTCCACCCCCAGCTTCATCGCCTGTGACTTCTAAGCAGAAAGCAGCAACTGAGCCACATAGTACTGCAGATCCTTCCAAATCCACATATATTTTCTCAACATCTACTTCCTGCTTCCGGAAGGCTGGCAGCCCCCTGCCTCCCCTCTCCCTTCTGCACTGACTGAAACAGACACATGTGATGGCGCTGTGGGACACCTGTGAATCTCAGGACAATATGTGGCACCTCCTACCGCCGTTGTGCACACACACACACACCTCTTCCCAGAATAAGGAGCGTTGGTGGGAGGTTGTCCTCTCAAGTGCTGTTTCTGTAGGGCCATGTAGCTCTGAACACTCCCAAAAGAACCATGGGGAGAGAAAGTTACAAAGACGCAACTTTGAGAAATTCCCAACCACCATGACGAGGAAAATCACAGAAACCCAGACTCAGGCAGGCCTGAGAGATCACCTAGTTTAAGTGGCCCCAAATAGGCTGAAAAATATAACAAATAATACAGGCTGCCCAAGACAGGCCCAAACCCTAGCTCTGCCACTGCAGCTGCACAGCGCAGGCCTTCATTTCTCCCACCACAGTATGAGGGCAACACAGTTCGCAGGTTTGCAGTGCAGATTAAATGAATGAATTTGTGTGAAACATTCAGAATGCAGACTGGCTCACAGAAACATCCTACTTGGTCATAGTACTACTATTTAGGAGATGAGAGAAGAGAGGCTCACAGGTGGTAGCAGGACTGGGACAAGAGTTGGGAAGAACAATTAGATCTCCTGACTCACATTCAACTAGACAGCAGAAGGGCGGCTGTCTGGTTAAACCAGCAGCTGAAGCTCTTGGCAACCTTGTCAGGGTGACTAAACAGACCAAGAAAAAGGCTAATCAGAGGGTGGACCTTTCAAGGATGCTTCCTTCACGTCACTATCCAGGCATGGGGGAGTAAACACCAATTGTCAGTTTCAACACTGGGACCCAATGCCAAATGCTCGAGATCACGTTGTTTTATATACTGTGGGCTGTGACACATTAGCAGGTCACTGACATTAGGGTAACAAGTACCAGAATGGCAAGCGTTTTTGAAGTGAAAGAAAA